>JAQMRL010000005.1:68585745-68690745 GCA_035578175.1 Catonia carolina | reverse complement strand
TTCCTTCACTCACGTACGCGCGCGCGCGCACAAACACACACACGTTTTTGGGGTTCAGGTGGCCTGAAAACCATGTATTTACCTTGAAAACTCGATTTGTAAAAATCTACGTGAAAACAATAATTCCCCCCCCCCCATTTATATTTTCACAGCGCTAGCCTAGAAAGCGAAAGGTCCCAGGTTCGATTCCCGGTTAAGGTCTGGAAATTGTAACACGGTAAAAAACCCACAGTTACAGTATCAAAACCCATAGTAGTCGCAAATGACAAAGCTATCGACGCGATTTTAAATAAACTAAATAAAAATTTAAATGTATTTATTATATTATTTTACATGAAAATAAAGTTTGTTTATTTATTTATCTATTTACTGGGTCGCTGACAAATAAATATTATTGAACTAAGTCGGTTAATGTACGTGGTGAGCCTACATCCGTTGTATGAAATGAAATATTGATTCTCATACATATATGATCCTGTACCCCCACTCCTTTAGCTTCGTAATATACACGTATGTCTAATGAGAAAGGTTGTTTTAATAGGGCATATCATATTATATATGCGATACAAGGTGTTCTAGCTAAATTCTCACAATTTCTCTATACTAATATACATATTATAAAAGAGTAATGTTTGTTTATTTGTTTAAACAAAGTAATCTCAAAAACTATTCAACCGATTTCAAAAATTCTTTCACTGTTGGAAGCTTAGAGCTACCAGAGTAACATACTGTATATTGTATTACGTAATTCTTACTTTCTCTTGCTCTATATGATTTTTTTGAAAGGCTGTTTAGAACCTCTAGAGGTTTTACTAAGTAAAAACGAGAAGTGGAATGTTTTACCTTTGCCTTCCTCACTGAGTTAAAAAGTATGCTTATTAGGATGCCGGGGCCTCTGAAAAGCACATACTTTCCACCCTTCAAATGACACTTACACTTCATTTACCACAAGGTCTGGCTGTATAGCGAAATTCATTACTTTCAGAGATCAATGTGACTAGTGTATTTTACACCTCTACTTCTGTTCTTAAATGCTTCAGTCATATATTTCGCTGAAGATGTGATAAGAAAGAGAACTATTTTTGTATCCCTGGAACTACCAAATCAGGTGCCAATAATTTAACACTCACTTTCCTTTTATGGACATCATTAACTTATAATTTAGCAACTAATTAAACATTGTTGTTTATAGGTATCAAAGAGCACAGTCTGGACCGATATTGATGAATTATGTACATCTATTAAAGAATCGGGAAGGAAAGGGAATATAAAGATAGATAATGAACATTTGTTGACAAGAGAGCATGAATGACGTGATGAAGCTTATCACCCAATCGCATCATTATTGAATGACGCTATTATAATTTTTTAATTAATACATAAACCCACCGGGTCAGTCTAGAGATAAAATCGTCGCAAAAATCAGCAGCTGATTTTCAGAGACGAAGGTTCCTGGTTCAAATCCTAGTAAAGGTAGTTACTTTTATACGGATTTGAATACTAGACAGTGGTTACCGGTGTACTTTAATGGTTGGGGTTCAATTAACCATACTCTCTCAGGAGTGGTCGACCTGGGTCTGTACAAGACTACACCTCGTTTACACGTCATACACATCATCCTCATCTCATTGGGTCATGGGATTGCTTATTATTCTGAATTGAACAGATTGCAATGTACACATATTAGGAATAAAAAATAAAAAAAAAAAAAATTTTAATTAATTTTTTAATAAAAAATTTTTTTTAAATTTTTTTTAATTGTAATTTTTTAATTTTGAAAAAAATTGGGATTGGTAAAATGTAGTAGTAATTTTTTATTTTATTTGTTTGAAGTAAGTTTAGTTCTTTCATCTATCTACAGAACAACGTCGCTAATTCGAACCCCGATAAACAGATATTTTGGATGATACAAATTGATTTTTTATTTTTTAATATTCTTTTTACATTTAAAACATGCTTTAAAATAAAACGTAAGTAATTTTATAATGAAATAAATGTTTTTTGTAGGCTTATAAAGTTAAATTCAATTTAAATTTTTTTGTTTTACGTCTGACTGTTTTGCAATTTCTACTAATGCTGATGGTGGAGAATGATGATATATGAAAATGAATGATGAAAAAATGCCAGACCTGACTGGGAATCGAACCCAAGACCCCGGAGTAGAAGCCAGTTGCGGCATGTGTAAACAGTATAATTGAGAATAGAAAAGGAACCTAACCAAGTTCGTTTGGTTATGTTGATGTATTTATTCGTACAATATAAAATTCTTACTGGTAAAAAAGTTTTTCTAGTTCATTAGCAGTTACAAGAAACATGCATTTTCACTATGAACCCACCAGGTTGGTCTAGTGGTAAAGTCGCCGCCGCTAGTCAGCGGTTTGACGGCTGATTCACGGAGATGAAGATTCCATGGTTCAAATCCTAGTTAAGTAATACTTATACTGATTTGAATAATAAACAGTGGTGTACTTTGATGGTTGTGGTTCAATTAACATTAACTTCTCGAGAAAGGTCGGGGTGAATTTGTGCAAGACTACACCTCATTTACACATCATATATATCACCTTCGTCTTATTGGGCCATCGGGTTGCTTATTGTTCTAAATTGAGCAGATTGCCATACAGACATAAGGGCTTAAAATAAAATTCAGTACTGCCTGGCTGCATAAAATCACTAATTATTTGTTGTGTTCCATTATTTGTGGTTTTCCATTTTCTGTATGCCACCACAAATCAGAATTTCCTGAAGAGTTCCACAATTCTCCCACCCCACTCCTGTGTTTAGCGCACCAATCTGACAAGCAATATTCCTGAGTAATGTCAACTCCACTCCCATTTCATAGTTAATTACTACAGTCAGTCTAATATGAATTTTGTACAGTTACTTAATAATATTCGTACTGAGGGAGATGAAGCAGAGTTCCTTTAGGAAAGAGGGTTATTGCATAATCCTAGAAAATGTGACAACTAAAAAAAGCTGTGTGAAACACTCACATGACTTTCTCTTCCCTATGTAAATCATTAAAATAATAACGCAATAGTAATGCACCAATAGCAAAAAATTAAAGTAAAAGAAATAAAGTAACTTAATAGTAATGTAGCAATAGCAAAATAAAAAAATACAAGAAATAAAATATCAGAACGTACATAGTACTATATACTTGGCCTTGGAAGGACGTGTGTACGCGTGTGTGAGTGTGTCTGTATCAGTATGAGTATTCAGTAAGGCAGGGAGTGGGAAAAATGAATATGTGGCAACCCTTCGGGGAATTAGGATTTGATAGTGGCATACAGAAAACGGAAAAGACCCATTTTTTGTCATAATGCCGAAAGATTTCGCCAGTGCCTCAAAAACATGAATAAGTGTGCGTATCATTGCTGTGCTGCTCTACGTACCACAGTTCTATTCCCAGTGCTTTTGCTGCTTCTGAATGTGAAATGCAGTTCTGCATTGTATATTTCATTATTTTTTGAATAGTTTTTTTTATATTATGACATTTTTCGGTTAAAACTTATTTCAAACTAGTGGAGATGTGCTATATTTTATTGTATACAATATATTATTGTATTATGCAGTCAGGTATCAGGTACGGTACAGTATTAACCTACAATACATCATACTATATTCTTTTATTTTTAAACGTTTTACAGGACAGATATCCAAAAAAGTCACATCCAACTTCTCTACATAGAAAGTTACTTAACCTAAAAAAAAATCAATTTACCTACTTTTTTTCACAACACTTATTCAGTTATTCTCGGGTCGTTTTTCTCCCTTTCCTCTGGTGATTCATACTGATGTCAATAATATTCCAATTTCCCGTACTAATTGGTTTTATTTGTAATTTGGTTTTCAACGTGTAAGGTTGTATGAGAAGTTAAACTCTTTAGTTAACCATGAAGTGCAGCGAGCGAGCTATAATATTTCATAAATAAGTGGTTGTCAAATTGCACTGGTTTTTCTGGGAATACAATTTTAAATTCATTACAAAATTATTAATTTTTTTATCTTGATTTTGGGTACGGGTCTGTAAACTCTTCTTTTTGGATTTCCTTCTCTTAATAGAGGTTAACTATTATAATGGGAATTTCGATCTTGGACATTTCTGCTGTGAAATAGATGTACAGAGAAGCAGATGTACCACATTCTATTAAGTTTATTCAGCCATGAGGCTTGTCATCTTCCAGAACTTATCTTTTCCGATATTTTTCTCTGTACAGTCAATTGGTATCATTCTTCTCACATAACTTGAACGAAATATTGCAGTTTCTTGTTTTTATAATGTTAATAAACTCTTTCTTTATTCATGAAACACAGGCTCTCTCAAGTAATTGATTTATTTTCCATGCTTCTCTCAACATAAAACAAAAAATCCAAAAATCAAAAGCCTAGATTTGTCAATATAAATCTTTTTTCTGATTATCCCTATCTCCATTCCATACAAGAGAATTGTTAAGATGTAGCACCTCACAAATCTGGTTAGTTTAGTACAATCTCATTTATCCGGACAAACTGGGACCAAAAGCAATCCGGAAAATTGAAAATCCGGGTAATATGGGTAACAAGCTAAACAAATTCTTAAATAAGCAATCAATCCACTTCAATGCCCTGTGACACTTGTTCGTTCTAGTAAAGCTTTCTTAAACTCACCAAAAACATTTTATTACTATAATTTATTGTACAATCTATGCAGGAACCGTACATTTAATCAATATAAAAAAAATACTTATAGTTACTATGTACTAAAACAAGAATATTTAAACAAGAATGCCGGCTGCATTGGCACAGTTGGTAACGTGCTCACCTCTCATCATGCGGTCCTGGGTTCAAATCCCACTCAGGCAAGGCATATTTTCATACGTTATAAAAAATCATTTCATTTCAACCTACATTGCATAAAGTTCCACCCCAATGTCGTCGCTAATGACCGTTGCAGTTAATGCGACGTTAAAAAAAAAAAAAAGAATATTTATAGTATTAAGTTTGCATTACTTTCTCTTGACCCACATGAATATATTTATTTATTTAATTAATTGAATTAAATAAATTAATTGAATTATTTTTTTTGAACTCTATCATTGTTATCATCATCTCCACCTTCAACAACTTTGTGTTTCAAAATGTTGATTCACAGTTCATCAAATTTGATTTTGTATATAATATTTTTTTTTACTTTCTCTTGCCTATATGAATATATAGGAAGGAAAGTATTGTTTTCATGTCGATTTTTCGAAATCGAGTTTTCACCGGATCTATACGTTTTCAGACCCCCTGAACCCAAAAAACATGTTTTTAGTGATTGGTCTGTGTGTATACAAAATATCTCAAGAACGGAACATCGTACGAACTTGAAACTTGAAACTTAAGTTACATATCACTACCGGACCTGACACGAACATTTTCATCAAAATCGGTCAACCGGAAGTAGTAGTTTATTCGTGTAATTTTTCACTTTTTTGCGTTTTTCTCAAAAACTGGTTCTACGATTTTTTTAAAAATCGCCTCATTTACTAAAATTTTTATTCTCAACAAGATAGGGTAGGCGCCATGTTTGCTGAAATTCTGGGTGAGGCTGTTTTCACGTAAAAACATTTTATTTTTAAGATTGCGGCTTTAATATGCATTTTAGCGCAAAACGTTATATAATAAAAGTTTTAGAGAATATAAAATTCTACAACTTTTATTACAAACATTTTTTTGTATAAAGCTTAGTTTAGCGGTAATTAGCAATTTGCTGTTTTTTTCTCACGAAAACGTGTGAAAAATCTATTTTTTAAGATTTCGGCCTTAGAATGCATTTTACGTGACAAAAGTGTATATAATAAAATTTATAGAAAATTAAGAGCTCTACAACTTTTATTTTAAACATTTTTTTGTACAGTGCCTAGTTTAGCGTGAATGAGCGATTTTCCGTATTTTAAAACCAAACTGAGGTCGATTTTAATTTTGCGTATTTCACTAATGTTTATTGAGGTTAGTTTTTTGTTCATTTCTAATGTTTTTATTACTAATGTTAGGTTTATTGTTAATTATTTGTATTGGCAAGAGAAAGTTGTGTGAGTGTTTTACACCAGAATTTTTCTTCACAGTTTCGTCTTTTTGAAACACACTACTGAGTGTAGCTTACATTTTAATTCTAAGGACATTACTAAAATTTTCTCATATTGTATTTATTAACTGATTGCAAAAGAAATACTACACTGTTACAAAAAAAAAAAAAAAAATTAATTGAATCGTTTGCAACATGTCGACTACGGCCCAATTACTGAAACAATGTTTTATTACAGAGCAAAAGACAATACAAAAGTAAAAAGAAAAGAAAAGAAGAGAAGAATTCAAACAAAAATATTCAATAATGATAAGAGAATTAAATATACATAAAACAGTATTACACACATAGATTTTACTAATAATGATAAACGTCCAAAACAAAATAAAAAAAAACAATGTGGAATTGCTTGAGAATTAACATTTGAAAGACTGACAGAAGAATGGCTGACCTATACGATGCTCGGCTCTTACAAAATGGATCTATTGTCGTAATTCTGTCCATGATATTATAATTAATTATCATGCGATTAATTGGAAAATAAGCTGCATAATTAGTGGAGGAAGATTTATGATAAAACATATTTTTTGAATGATTATAAAAACTTGGGACAGGAAAAGGGATTTTTTAAGCATGTAAGGATCATTTATTTTACCACACAATTATTGTTTCAAATATATTACTGAAGCTAATCGATGCCTATTTTCCAGGGTTTGCATTTGAAAGATTAGTAAAGTATTAAATGGAATTGCAAAAGAGTAGATATGGTTTTACTTATAGTACAATCTTTATATTTTAAATCTACTGCAACTAGTTACTTAAAACTAATGAACAGTTTTTCTTTAGTGATATTATTTCCCTCCCCCCTTGTATAATCATGCAGCACCCACTGGTGCTAGCACTTATTTTCTAATGTCACGCAGTGTTCAATACACATATTAATTTCTTAAATCTCTATCTTAATCCTATTGTTAATTTAAACATTAATTTAATAACTAACCCACCGGGTTGGTCTAGAGGTAAAGTCGTCGCCAAAATCAGCTGTTTAACAGCTGATTTTCGGAGACGAAGGTTTCTGGTTCAAATCCTAGTAATGGTAGTTACTTTTATACGGATTTAAATGCTAGACAGTGGTTACCGGTGTACTTTGATGGTTGGGGTTCAATTAACCATAACCTCTCTCAGGAATGGTCGACCTGAGTCTGTACAAGACTTCACCTCATTTACACGTCATACACACATCATCCTCATCTCATTGGATTGCTTATTGTTCTAAATTGAACAGATTGCAACGTACACAAATTAGGGATTACAGAAAAAAAACAAAAAAAAGTTTAATAACTTACGTAAATATAAATAAATATTTATATAATATCAATATAAATAAATATGCCTTAAAAGTAACTTAATAATATTTATAGCTAACCATAGTTTTAGAAACTTATATTATTTACATGACTTAAATGTAATTTATAGTTTAATAGTCTTTTTAACACACTAGATCTACATGCTTAGTCCTTTTTCAAACGCCAAACTATTACACTATTATCCAACAGTTGAATTGCTTCAATGTTGACGTGATCATGAAGACGATCTTCATGTTTTTTTTGGCATTATAATACAAATAACAAAGGAATTTGACCTGAAGTTGAATCTATAAAATCAATTTCAGCTAAAATTCTATTTGTCTTTAGCTTGAGTAGGATACTATTTAAGGAGCGAATCCTCACCTTTCTGGAAAATAATTCATAACGATATACTAATTTTACTTTCTCTTGCTCTGTGTGAAGATGTGAAGATATACCTAAGGAAATGCCCGTAATAGGCAGGTGGAGTGTTAAATTATTCACAACGATCTGTTAGTTCCATGGCTACAAAAAATAGTTCTGTTTCTTAACACATGGTCAGCCAATTACTTGACTGAATCATTTAAGAACAGAAGTGGTAGAGTTGTAAAAGACACTAATCAGAGTTATCTCTTACGAAAGTTATGAATTTCATTATACAGCTAGACCTTATGGTGAATAAAGTGTAGGTGTCATTTGCAGGTTGGAAAAATGTGCTTTTCAGAGGGCCCGGCGTGCTGATAAGCATACTTTTCAACTCAGTTAGGAAGGCAGTAGTAAACCATCTCACTTCTCGTTTTACCTAGTAAAGTTTCTAGATGTTCAAACCAGCCGTGGGCACGCCCCAGACCACACAGGGCGTGCCCATAGAACTGCAGTTTAGCTACCCAATCCTTGTCTGCTTTTGAGGTAACGGGCGCTGGCTGTAGCACCTCCGTGTGCTATTCGTAGTACACGGTTGTGCGCAGAACATCCATGTGTGGTAGAGCCACTTGCAAAGCATTAGCTGCGTAACCGAGCTCGACGGTGACTCGTCCAACGTTTACACGAGTACTGAGGGGAGTGGGGCGCCCTGCGGACGTGACCGCACCAACTCATTTGGGTTGGCCTCTTAGGGGTTGTGGGTTCCTAGGTAGCGCTTCAGAGCCACTACGCTGCTTAAATTCCTTCGGCATGGGCGTAGCTGGTCGAGGGGTGTCCGAAAACGGATAGGTAAATACGCATGTTCAAACCAGCCTTCGGTTGATGATCTAACCAACAACTGTACTAAGTACTATATAAGTAGGGGAGACCGGGGAAGGTTGTAACAAGGGGTTGGTTGTAACACCGTTCATAAATCGGGTACCTGTCGGTAGAATTAATTGTGATTCCAGAGCAGAAGAAGCCTTGTTCTACTTGGAATTATGAGTTTAGTGTTTTTGACCAATTTTTGGTGGGCAAAATTTAAAAAGAAAATATCTAGTTTTTACAATGATGAGTAAATTTTCGAGAATTTTGTTTCCTCATTATTTTTAAATGTTCATTATAAGTTATGAAATGCAATGATAATTTAAAATACCCAACAAAATATCACCTTTCTAGCTATATATGTCTGATTATTCAGTCAAGTTTTGTTAGCGTCATTTAAACATATTTTATGTAATGGCGTCGTACGGGGTTGGTCCTAACACGAAACCCGGGGATGTTGTTAACATTGGAGTGTCTGTTACGACCTTCCCTACATATTTCTTCTTACTAATACTATTATTTAATTCATCATATTTCTTTTTTGGGATGAAAATTAAATTAAAAATTGCGTAAGTAAAAATTTGTTTACTACTTTAATTTACTTTTATCTGTTTAGTTTTAAAAATTTTAAGAAAGGATAATTTTTCGTTTTTTTATATAAATAATGTTAAATTTAATCATAAAATTAAGTACTGTCAAATGAAATACTATTTGACATGTTTAAAAAATCATTAAAGCAAAAATATATATAAGTTTTGTGAAGTCAGTTTATTGTTACGACCAACCCTCATTATGTGTTACAACCTTCCCCTGGTGCGGGGTTGGTTGTAACACAGTACACGGAACAAGTTATTCCCTTCCTATAAAAAAGTACGCATTATTTTTAATTGATAGTAATGGTACCCTCGAGAAGAATGATAAAACAAAGCAATACGCATTAAAAAAATTTGTTATAGTGAATTAAAAAATCTGGTGTGAAACACTCACACAACTTTCTCTTGCCAATACAAATAATTAACAATAATGCTAACATTAGTAATAAAACATTAGAAATAAACAAAAAACTAACCTCAATAAACATAACCTAATTTTAATCATGAGTGAAAGACGCAAAATGAAAGTCTACCTCAGTGTGGCTTAAAAATACGGAAAATCACTCTTTCACGCAAAATTAGGCTCTGGAGAGAAAAATGCTCTAAACGAAAGTTGTAGATCTTTTAATTTCCTATAAATTTGATTTAAAACACTTTTGTTGTAAAATACGTAGCATACTAAGGCTGAAATCTTTAAAAAAAAATCGATTTTTTTACACGTTTTCGTGGGAAAAAAAATCAGAAAATCGCTAATTATCGCTAAACTAAAAGTTATACAAAAAAATGCTTGAAATAAATGTTGTAGAATTTAAAATTTTCTATAACTTTAAATAAAGACATTTTTGCGCTAAAATGCATATTAAAGTCGCAATCTTAAGAAAACAATTTTTTTACGAGAAAACAACCTCACCAAGAATTTCAGCAAACATGGCGCCTACCCTATCTTGTAGAGCATAAAAAATTTAGTAAACCAGGCGATTTAAAAAAAAATCGTAGGACCAGTAGGCGCCAACCCTATCTTGTAGATCATAAAAAATTTAGTAAACCAGGCGATTTTAAAAAAATTCGTAGGACCAGTTTTTGAGAAAATCGCAAAAAAGTGAAAAATTACACGAATAAACTACTACTTCCGGTTGACCGATTTTGATAAAAATGTAAGTGTCGGGTCCTTTAGTGGTATGTAACTTAAGTTTCAAGTTTCAAGTTCGTACGATGTTCCGTTCTTGAGATATTCTGTTCACACACACACACACACACACACACGCGCGCACGTACGCACACGCACACACACACACACACAGACACCCAGACCAATCGCTAAAAACATGTTTTTTGGGTTCAGGTGGTCTGAAAACTTGTAGATCCGGTGAAAACTCAATTTCGAAAAATTGACATAAAAAAAATACTTTCCTTCCTATATATTCATATAGGCAAGAGAAAGTAAAAAAAATGTACAAGTCTGATCTGGATATACGGATCAACGAACTTTTCCTGTAATTCCAAATTTAAATAGTAATATTTGAATTGAAACACCCTGTTGAAGAGCATTGTGAGGTTATGTATGCATATATGTATATATTCATAATAATAACGGTACACATCTTTTAATCTCTCTAAATGAATGGCTGTTCAGTGTATGTCTGCTTGACGGCCGGTAAGCAGCAAGCTGCAAGATGAACGGTGGTGCTTCATCGCATGTGACTGTGTTAGTGCTTTGTATGACATACCTAGTGGCCCAGTTTTGTGACGTCGAATCAGCGGCCGGAGCTTCCATAAGAAGGCTTGTTCCAGATGTTGTACCGTTACGCTACACCATCAGAATCGATACGCGATTCAAACCGCATTTCGATTTTCAAGGAAATGTCAGATTATTTATGTTATTATTTTTCTCTATTATATTAACCCTTTCAGTGGCAACGTCCGTAAAACAGGACGTCGATATATTTTACGTAGTTATACAATCCGGTTTACCGGACGTCCGTAAGTTATGCATAAAGTGCCAACATTCGGATAACCGAACATTTCCAAATAAAACTTATAAGGGGAGCAGACCGATTTTAATAAAAAATGTTGATTTTTCAATTTTACCATATATTGATAGATCGTTTTACCCTATTTAAATTGATATATAACACGACATTCGTTGCTTTTTCTGTTGAGAAAAATTATGTTTTTACGTTGATGGGGTACGTAGTGTTTATTTCAATATTTTTTCACGTTTTTCATTCTTGTAAATTGAGATTAATATAATCATGTTATGCCCATAACAGACAGGTGGCGTATCAAATTATTTACACTCAATCTGTTCGTTGCAGGGCTAAAATAAATAGTTCTGTTTCTTATCACATGGTCAGTCAATTAAATGACTGAATCATTTAAGAACAGAAGAGGTAGAGGTGTAAAATACACTATTTAGAGTTATCTTCTCTGAAAGTAATGAATTTAATTGTACAGCCAGACCCTGTGGTGAATGAAGTGAAAATGTCATTTACAGAGTGGGAAATATGTGCTTTTCAGAGGGCCCGGCATGCTGATAAGCGTACTTTTCCACTCAGTGAGGAAGGCAATTGTAAACCACCTCACTCCTCGTTTTACTTAGTAAAACCTCTAGAGGTTCAAACCAGCCTTTCGGCTGTTGACCTAACCGACAACAACATAATTATGTTACTGCTCTAACATTAAGGAGATCGCGTTTACATAAAAACAATAATTTCTAGAACGCATAGGAATCAGCTGTAAAGCAAGATAAATATTGGTGTTTATTTGTTTGGAAGTTAATTCCAATTGGCAATAGGTGTTTCTGCTCCAGTATTATGCTCTTACTATAACCGGATTTTCCGCATATTGTATTTTTTGACTTTAGGTACACTTATTTTAGGAACCATCCCACTTAGGAGTGTGAAATTTCACACAATACATTTTAATACTAAAGAGTGTATTTACTCCAGAGGTATGTCAAAAATTTTGGAGTTTTTATTTTTTGGGTGTGTTTTTCATAAAAAAAATTGGGCACATTTGAACATTTTTTTGAGAATAAAAATCATTTTTAGATTGGATGAAGATAAATGAAAAAGCTCTGGTACAAATTTGTAAAAAGGTACTGTAGAAAGGTGTGCCAAAGCTCAGATTTGTTGCTTTAACGGTTTCTACAAAAAAATCTACCTAAGTTATTATTGCAGGTATAGGGATAATGAAAATGGTCTGTTCCCCTTAAACAAAAATTAATGGAATAATGTATTTTGTGTTACCGCAATTTCCTGTCCTAAATCCGAGGCTGTTTATGAGTTCGCCAGTAAATTTATAAATCCCCTGGCCGCGATACGAACGCTGCGCAGGTTAAGCTTGGTAGTAGGGCTGCTACTTTACTGCTTCCAAGCCAGCAGGGCCTTTCATTCGAGTCGCCACTCTAGGTTCTTCCGCCCTCTCTGCCGTTGAGAATTACTTCTTCGTCCGCCATCAAGGTCGTTGACCATGTTCGCCTAGTAACCCTAGGTACTAGGTAGGGGCCGTTACAAGGTGCTGCCATCCGGAGCCAGATGGTCCTTGGTTTTTTTAACGAGGTTGTTACTCCTCCTGCTCCTCCTTCCTCACCATTTGCTGGATGAGGCCCCGGGCTTGCAACCGGCGGTGTTACGAAACACCGTTGGCGGAGTTCCCCTCAAAGTTCCCCTCAAAGTTTTAAAGTACAGACCGAAAGGGAGGAGAGATATGGGGAGACCACGCAAGAGATGGGAGTGATTGTTGTAAAAATCATATAAAGACATAATGTAACAAAACAGGAAAATATATATAAAATATATAACTTAAATGTTGTGTAAATACATAGGAAAAGGAAATTGAGTTGAATTTTGCTGTTATGAGTCGGAATAGGCGCAAGCCTAATCCTTGTTTGTAAGGAAAAAAAATATATTTTGAAACCGCCTCGATGGCGTAGTGGCTAGCGCTCTAGCATACGAAGCGAAAGGACCCGGGTTCAATTCCCAGCTAGGGTCTGGAAATTTTAACGCATTAAAACCACCGTTCAGGTACCAAACCCCTTAGTAGTTGCTAATGACCAAGCTGTCGATACGACTGAAAATATATTAAAAAAACTATTTTGAATATTTTCAGTGTTAGAACGATTTCTGGTTTTATGAACACAAAAAAAATTAATTTTTGACAGGAAAATTTATTTTTCTGTAACGCTAAAATTTTGGTCAACAATGGCAAGCTTACATCTGTAAGTTTTCGAAACAAGGGCTGGCACTTTTTGTACACCCTTATTCAAATTAAATGGCACTTAGATCAAACTTTTTTATAACGTTTTGGCACTGAAAGGGTTAAAATTTAATAATTCGAATTAAAAAGAAAACGGTTTATTTTATAAGGTGGCCTTCGGGACAGCCCAGTCATCGGTCGGTAAAAAGGTGCTTTTATTTGTTAAGTAACACTGATTGGGGAAGCGACTTTATACGGTGATCATTCGTGAACAAACTCCAATGGGGGTTTTAAAAAATTCATGCCGAATCACGTCAAAAATACAGTGATTAAATCAGGTGGTTATCATTTAAGAAGAGTTCCCGATAAAAAATAAAAGTTAACAAATTTTATAAGTGTCCCGCCACTATGTCACAATGTATAAGAAAACCGTATCTTAACATTTTTTATAAATTTTTAATTGGATAATAAATTGTAAAAGCTTTTGCTTTTATTTGTCATCAGGAACTGTTTATTAGTGACAACCACCCAATTTTTTTTTTGGCTTCATCTTTATTTATATTTACAACTGTACAATTTTTAAAGCACAACTAGTAAATGAGATGGAATGAATGAGAAATGGCGGGAAAGTAACGTGAATGTGAATCGATCTAGTGACCGATTTCGGCGTGAAATTTTTCAAGGATGTGATGCCAATTTTTAATGATAATGATTTATAAACTATGATGGATGATTTTTTTATGAGATGATTTTCTTTTTTATAAAATGAAACAGGCTTGAAAAGTTAAATTGAAATGTTTTTTTTTGTTATTTTTATCGTGGTCGGAGAAGATCCCTATTCCACCTTCGTTGCAGTCGTCTGTTAACAGGGAGATCGTTAGTTGAAATAGACTGAACATTTGGATTTATGTGGTCAATTTTCTTTGAATGTAATGAGTTGTATGTTGCGTTGACAATGTCTCGAACCGTTGGTGTTTTCAGGTCTTCGTGAAGGGTATGATTGGTTACGTAAAAAGGTGCGTTTGTCATTGCTCTCAGTGATTTTGATTGGTGTCGTTGAAGAATATTCAGTGTTGTATTGTAACAGGCTCAAAAAATTAAACACCCAATTTCATTGCTGTATTTTTGAGGTGGATTAGGCATGAGTTTGAACAGGGACGCCACGGTAGAGTTTAATCACGAATGGTCACCATACAAAGTGGCTTTCCCAACCGGTGTTACTTCACAACTTTCTAACATCTGACTATTGGGCTGGCCCGAAGGCCTTGTAAATATTAGTATAGTATTTTTCAAACTGGGTGTCACGAGAAGGCAACATTCTGGTTATGTTCTCCTTATGATTAATTGAATAGTATAAAATATAATTAAAAATTTGGTGTGAATTTTTATTGTGAAAATGCGTACGTAGTCAAAATTATTATTGTAATTAAATAACCGATTTTATTTTCTTTAAAGGTATTAATTGAAGTACACATCAGAAATGCTACAGATGCAGTTGTATTTCATGCGGAAAAATTGAAATTCAGTAGTCCAGTATTTTTAGGACCATATCATCCATTGATTGGAAAGGTAAGTGAAGCATTTTCAATTCGTTTTTTTACTTTCTCTTGCCTATATGAATATAATATAGGAAGGAAAGTATTGTTTTCATGTAAATTTTTCGAAATCGAGTTTTCACCGGATCTACACGTTTTCAGACCCCCTGAACCCAAAAAACATGTTTTTAGCGATTGGTCTGTGTGTGTGTGTGTGTGTGTGTGTGTGTATACAAAATATCTCAAGAACGGAACGTCGTACGAACTTGAAACTTAAAACTTAAGTTACATACCACTACCGGACCCGACACGAACATTTTCATCAAAATCGGTCAACCGGAAGTAGTAGTTTATTCGTGTAATTTTTCACTTTTTTGTGATTTTCTCAAAAACTGGTCCTACGATTTTTTTAAAAATCACCTCATTTACTCAATTTTTTATTCTCTACAAGATAGGGTAGGCGTCATGTGTGCTGAAATTCTCGGTGAGGCTGTTTCTACGTAAAAAAATTGTTTTTTTAAGATTACGGCTTTAATATGCATTTAGCGCAAAACGTTATATAATAAAAATTGTAGAGAATTTAAAATCCTACAACTTTTATTTCAAACATTTTTTTGTATAACGCTTAGTTTAGCGGTAATTTGCGATTTTCTGTTTTTTCTCACGAAAATGTGTGAAAAATTGATTTTTTTAAGATTTCAGCCTTAGTATTCATTTTATGACAAAAGTGTATATAATTAAATTTATAGAAAATTAAAAGATCTACAACTTTTATTTAAAGCATTTTTCTCTACAGAGCCTAGTTTAGAGAGAAAGAGTGATTTTCCGTATTTCTAAGCCAAACTGAGGTTGATTTTCATTTTGCGTCTTTCACTCATGATTAAAATTAGGTTATGTTTATTGAGGTTAGTTTTTTGTTTATTTCTTATGTTTTATTACTAATGTTAGGTTTATTGTTAATTAATTGCACTGGCAAGAGAAAGTTGTGTGAGTGTTTCACACCAGATTTTTATTATTAAAAAATTAGACGTGCTTGTAGTATTTGCTCATTTATACATGACTAGTAACCCCCGCTCGCTTCGCTTCGCAACAGCTAATGTAGGTCTCATTAAATTATTTTAAAACCTCTCTATTTATACAATATTTGTGGTTTTGTTGCCCTGTGGCAGCAAAATAAATTGTTTTTCTGCACTTCCAGCTCTTGAAAGCCCGACATAAAGTTGTCCATGAGTGAAGGAAGCACTCTATCTCAAATCGATGCCCACCGTTTTAAATGTTTGTCCCTGCGATTTAACATAATTGAATAGAATGCATAGAAGATTACCGATGGAAAAGAAAGACAGTTGATACATGGCTGAGATCAGAGACAGTAATACGTGGGTGCGGTACGCAGAGTAATTGGAAATACTATGTGACTCATTCACTACCTGTCGAATGAAAATAAATAGTATGAAATACCGGACAAAAATTACAATTTTGAATATTTCCGAATTTTTAATGTTTTTGGAATCGAATGTTATTCTTCACGTTTTTCTTGTTGTTGTTTAGGTCATCAGCCAAAAGGCTGGTTTGAACCTGTAGAGGTTTTACTAAGTAAAACGAGGAGTGAGGTGGTTTACAATTTGCCTTCCTCACTGAGTGGAAAAGTACGCTTATCAGCATGCCGGGCCCTCTGAAAAGCACATATTTTCCACTCTGCAAACGACACCTTCACTTCATTCACCACAGGGTCTGGCTGTATAATGAAATTCATTACTTTCAGAGGAGATAACTCTGATTAGTGTCTTTTGCACCTCTACCTCTTCTGTTCTTAAATGATTCAGTCATTTAATTGGCTGACCATGTGATAAGAAACAGAACTATTTATTTTAGCCCTGCAACGAACAGATTGAGTGTAAATAATTTGACACTCCACTTGTCCGTCATGGGCAGACGTTTTTCTATGAAATATAATAGTTAAATCGTGCTTCTAGCCCAAAAAATACACCATCCAGAAAACTTGGAAAAAATAAAAGTGCCTATGCATCCGATAAACTAAAACATGCGACATCGTCACAGTTTAAATTGCTTAACCACTTAATTAAAGTTACTTAAAGTTGCAAAATAGCCTATATTGATCAGGAAGCTCTAAGCTATGCAACAATGAAAGATTTTTTAAAATCAGTTCAGTAGTTTCTAAGATTACCTCATACAAACAAACAGACGTTTCTTCTTTATTATATTAGTATACAAGTATAGACTAGTATAGATAAAGCAAACTATTTTTTTTTGAGGTCACATTGGACCACTTTCGGAGCCTTTCGGTTTTGCCAGTACTTTTTGAGACGGTCTGATCTTTGTTTCCGTATCTTATCTGTAACCTTCACCGTGTGTCTTTCTGCTTTTCCTCAATAAAATCTGTGTGATTTGAGAAAACTATTTATTTTTTACTTTCTCTTGCCTATATGAATATATAGGAAGGAAAGTATTGTTTTCATGTCGATTTTTCGAAATCGAGTTTTCACCGGATCTATACGTTTTCAGACCCCCTGAATCCAAAAAACATGTTTTTAGCGATTGGTCTGTGTGTGTGTCTGTGTGTCTGTGTGTCTGTGTGTGTGTCTGTGTGTCTGTGTGTGAACAGAATATCTCAAGAACGGAACATCGTACGAACTTGAAACTTGAAACTTAAGTTACATACCACTACCGGACGCGACACGAACATTTTCATCAAAATCGGTCAACCGGAAGTAGTAGTTTATTCGTATAATTTTTCAGTTTTTTGCGATTTTCTCAAAAACTGGTCCTACGATTTTTTTTAAAATCGCCTATTTTACTCAATTTTTTATTCTCTACAAGATAGGGTAGGCGCCATGTCTGCTGAAATTCTCGGTGAGGCTCTTTTCACGTTAAAACGTTGTTTTTTTAAGATTACGGCTTTAATATAAATTTTAGCGCAACAACTTATATAATAAAAGTTGTAGAGAATTTAAAAACCTACAACTTATGTTTCAAACATTTTTTTTGTATAACGCTTAGTTTAGCGGTAATTTGCGATTTTCTGTTTTTTTTCTCACGAAAACGTGAGAAAAATCGATTTTTTTAACATTGCGGTCTTAGTATGCATTTTACGACAAAAGTGTATATAATAAAAGTTATAGAAAATTAAAAGATCTACAACTTTTGTTTAGAGAATTTTTCTCTACAGAGCCTAGTTTAGCGTGAAAGTGTGATTTTCCGTTTTTTTAAGCCAAATTGAGTTCGATTTTCATTTTGCGTCTTCCACTCATGATTAAAATAAGGTTATGTTTTTGAGGTTAGTTGTTGTTTATTTCTAATATTTTATTAATAATGTTAGGTTTATTATTAATTATTTACATTGGCAAGAGAAAGTTGTGTGAGTGTTTCACACCAGATTTTTCCTTGTCAGAAGCGTCTTAAATTGCCAGTAAAATTTCATTGAGATCCCTCTTAAGGAAAGACTGTACATTGTATCCCGCTAATGTTAAATTTACTATTTATAGGTACATTTTTCACAAAATTGGTAAAAGATAGGAAATTGAAACTTTTTATCTGTATAGTTATTGAGTTTCTTTAGCTACTGATGTTTTTCCAAATTCATCTGTTGGACCATAAAATTAAAAAAAAAAACGAATAACATAACTTTTTTATATACAATTTTTTCTAAGTTTTTTGCATATTACTAATTTTTGAAGCAACTAAGGAAGTCATAAAAATGTCGGTATATGAGCATGTACAAAGTAAATAACTGGTAAAAATTTAAGCCCGATAGGTTCAAAGGTTTCTGAGAAAAATGTAACTAAGTGTTTAAAATTTAAATTTACGGAAAAAAAGGCGCAAATCAAAAACAAAATGTACAAAAAGTAAATTACCTATCTACAGTTAGAAATATGAACTAACAGCTGAACATTTTAAAAACAGTAATGCAGATATTTAAAAAAATTAAAATTCCCTTTGCACTAAAACGAGCAGTAGACTATAAAAATTTATGGAAAATATTCGTTTTTGGTGACGATAATTTTTCTGGGTACACCTGATAAAAAGGTAATTTCTTTCATTAAAAAATTGTTTAACATAATATTTTTTGGTAAATTCAGGTATAAACTATTGAAAAAAAACAAAAAACCCAAAATTTCAATTTTCAGTCAAAACTATCATACAGTCTCCCCTTAATCTATTCGACGAATCTTCCCGTCATCTTCCTGTTCAAGTTCCTGAAGATCAGTTGTTTCAATATTCTAACATTCGGCATTCTTAAAATGTGGAAAAAGTAGGAAATCCTCCTCTTCTTCATTACGCTAATAATCGGTCCAATTTCCTTCAAAAACGTTTCATTAGAAGGCATTCGCTGTACCCCATTTTTTGATAATTCTTGTCAAGGCAGTTTCTAGTAATTCTGCGTGCTGTTTTAAGAAGTTGGTCAGTCCTAGCTTCATTCTTAATTTGGAAAATATTCTCACTGGCGTAAAGTGCCTCTGGTAGAACAACTGTTTTGTAGTAGCGGATTTTGGCATGCATTGAAAAGCATCCACCGCACTTAAAAAAAAATCTGGTGTGAAACACTCACACAACTTTCTCTTGCCAATGAAAATTATTAACAATGTAACCTTACATTAGAAATAAAACATTATAAATAAACAAAAAACTAAACTCAATAAACATAACCTGATTTAAATCATGAGTTAAAAACGCAAACATGAAAATCAACTTCAGTTTGACTTAAAAATACGGAAAATCACTCTTACGCTCAACTAGGCTCTGTAGAGAAAAATGCTAAATGCAAATTTCCTATAAATTTGATTATATACATTTTTATCGTAAAATGCATACTAAGGCAAACAATTTAAAAAAATATAAATTTTTCACACGTTTTCTTGAGAAAAAACAGAAAATCGCTAATTACAGTTGAACTAAGCATTATACAAAAAAAGTTTGAAATAAAAGTTATAGGATTTTAAGTTCTCTACAACTTTTATTATATACATTTTGCGCTAAAATGCATATTTAAGTCGCAATCTTAAAAAAACAATTTTTTTTCCAAAAAAAAACAGCCTTACCAAGAATTTCAGCAAACATGGCGCCTACCCTATCTTGTAGAGCATAAAAAAATTAGTAAACCAGGTGATTTAAAAATAAATAGACCAGTTTTTGAGAAAATCGCAAAAAAGTGAAAAATTACACGAATAAACTACTACTTCCGGTTGACCGATTTTGATGAAAATTTTCGTGTCGGGTCCGGTAGTGGTATGCAGCTTAAGTTTCAAGTTTCAAGTTCGTACAATGTTCCGTTCTTGAGATATTTTGTATAAACAAACACACAGACACACACACACAGACCAATCGCTAAAACATGTTTTTTTGGGTTCAGGGGGTCTGAAAACGTGTAGATTCGGTGAAAACTCGACATGAAAACAATACTTTCCTTCCTATATATTCATATAGGCAAGAGAAAATAAAAATAGCACCAGCAAAAACACGAGGGTGAGATTTTATAAAACATTAGCAGTGCCGACTCTACTCTATGGCAGTGAAACTTGGGTGCTATCAAAGCGAGAGGAGAGTAGATTGTAAGCATCTGAAATGAAATGTCTTCGACATACATATGGGTGTAGTAGAAAAGTTTGTTACAGGAATACCGAGATACTGAAAGTAGTGAAGTTCATTATTTTCAGAGATAATAACTGTGACTAGAGTCTTTTACACCTCTAGATCTTCTGTTTTTAAATGATTCAGTCATTTAATTGGCTGATCATGAGATTAGAAACAGAATTATTTTTTGTAGCCTTGGAAAAATAGCAGATCGAGTGTAAATAATTTAACACTATCTGCCTGTTATGGGCATCATTAACTTATTTAGTAACAAATTATTAACAAATATATATTATTAACATATTTATTTTTATTTTATCAAACATCCTATGTAGGATTTTAAACAGCCGTATTATTTAAAATTCAAATATGTATTTCTAACCACCAGAATATGGTGACATAAAACACTTACCAATGTTTATAGCGGTTTCGTGTATCTTGTACACATTTTTAGTAAATTAAAATTCATTAAAATTTTTCTTCACCAAAATTTAAAACTTCCTATTCCTACCATTGTAGATAAGGACTATAGGTAGATAAGATCCTTATCTACCATGGTAGGAATAGAAAGTTTTAAATTTTGATATAGAAAAATTTTAATGAATTTTAATTTACTGAAGATGTGTACAAGATACACGAAAGCGCTATAAACATTGGTAAGTGTTTTCTGTTACCATATTCTGGTGGTTAGAAATATATAATTAACAAATTTAGTAACTAATTAAACATTTTTGTTTATAGGTATCAGAGAGCACAGTCTGGACCGATATTGATGAATTATTTACATCTATTAAAGAATCAGGAAGGAAAGGAAATGTAAAGATAGATAATGAACATTTGTTGATAAGAGAACATGATAACAGTACTTTTGAGTATGGTACTTATTTATTTTATTTTAACTACACCGGTTCCTTGGGTGATATTTTACAAGGCGATGGTTTATACAAAGATTACCATGTCATCGAATCAGAGAATAAAACAGAGTAAGTTACAAATCTTAATAATTTTTGTAAGTTTCAGTAAATAATTTTGTAGTATATTCAACACATCTTAGAATTAATCATGCAGGGGAAGATGAAGGGCAAGCGGAATGTTGGCATCCTGGTTGAAGAACCTGAGGGACTGTTTTGGTTGGAATTTTACAGAACTGTTCCATGCAGCAGGGAATAAAGTCTCTATAATGATGATGCTGCCCATAACAGACAGGTGGAGTGTCAAATTATTTACACTCAATCTGTTCGTTGCAGGGCTAAAATAAATAGTTCTGTTTCTTATCACATGGTCAGCCAATTAAATGACTGAATCATTTAAGAACAGAAGAGGTAGAGATGTAAAAGACACTAATCAGAGTTATCTCCTCTGAAAGTAATGAATTTGTACAGCCAGACCCTGTGGTGAATGAAGTGAAGGTGTCATTTACAGAGTGGAAAATATGTGCTTTTCTGAGGGCCCGGCATGCTGATAAGCGTACTTTTCCACTCAGTGAGGAAGGCAAATTGTAAACCACCTCACTCCTCGTTTTACTTAGTAAAACCTCTACAGGTTCAAACCAGTCTTTTGGCTGATTACCTAAACAACAACAAGTTTCAGTAAATAATTTTGTAGTATATATTCAACACATCTTAGCATTAATCATGCAGGGGAAGATAAAGGGGAAGTGGAACGTTGGCTTCCGGTTGAAGAAACTGAGGGACTGTTTTGGTTGGAATTTCACAGAACTGTTCCATGCAGCAGCGAATAAGGTCTCTATAATGATGATGATTCCTAACCTCCAATAGGAGAAGGACTTTAAAAAGAAGTATATTAAAATTCATTCATATTACATTTTTTTTTTTTTAATTCCTACTTAATGTGTGTACGTTGCAATCTGTTCAATTCAGAACAATAAGCAATCCCATGATTCAATGAGATGAGGATGATATGTATGACGTGTTAATGAGGTGTAGTCTTGTACAGAATCAGACCGACCATTCCTGAGAGAGTATGGTTAATTGAACCCCAACCATCAAAGTGCACCGGTAACCACTGTCTAGAATTCAAATCCATATAAAAGTTGCCGGCCGCGTTGGCGATGTTGGTAACGTGCTCGCCTCTCATCACGCGGTCTTGGGTTCGAATCCCACTCGGGCATGGCATTTTTTCATACGTTACAAAAATTAATTTCATCCTTCACCGTCTGCATTAGCAGCAATTTGCAAAACAGCCGGACGTTAAACCAAAAAAAAAAAAAAAAAAAAAAAAAAAATATAAAAGTAACTAACTGTACTAGGATTTGAACCAGGAACCATCGTCTCCGAAAATCAGCTGTTAAACAGCTGATTTTGGCTGTTAATCAGCTGTTAAATTAGAAAGATATAAAAAATCCATCTGCAATCAATCTTCTTGACAATAACGACATTTACCAGCTAAAAAGTTTCAAAATATTGGATTTACATACTCAATTCACTTAACCAACAATCATCACAGTCATCTTAATCATAATATTTACCATTGTCTCTTTTTTTTAACAAGATCAAAATTTAATTAAATACTAAGTTTTTTATCTTTTTAAAGCACACTACTTGGGTGTTGTGTTTGACTACTTTCAATGTTAAATTCACATACTGTTATAATTTTTGCTTTAAGTTTTTGTGTTTAATATGTTACACTGTTACAAAAAAGTTGTTTAAAAAAATATATTTATGGTTTTTTGGTCTGTGAGGGCATCAAATGGAGTAGCTTGTACAAGAAATGGTTGGAGGAATACACGAGGTGTGGCTATTAAATAACGAGACTGACGATGTAAAAAATATTATTTTTATTTTATACATAATCACTTATTGTCACCTTCAATATACACTTCTTCTCTATCCCTACAACGCTCCATGCGAATTTTACATTGTTGGAAACAGTGCTGGAACAGTCAGGACACGTGCCGCTTTCTCTTTTACAGATTCCACAGACTCAAATCTTGTCCCTTTTAATCCAGATTTCACCTTAGGGAACAGGTAGAAGATAATAACATGTGATGAAACGTTGTGTTTTACTTATGATCCGGAAACGAAGTGCCAATCCATGCACTGGAAGAGCCGAACTTCACCGAGAGCCAAAAAAGCTTGAAGCTTTTTTTATTTTATAAATAAAAGCAAGTCATAATTTAAAGCAATGATGATTTTTTTTATATCCATGGGATTGTGTACCTTCACTGGGTTCCTGAAGGTCAAACAATTAATCACTATTACTGCCTTGAGGTACTTTCTAAACTACGTCAAAGAGTAAGGAAAAAACACCCAGAAATGTGGAAGGACAAATCATGGGTTCTCCACCAAGACAATGCACAAGCTCATTCCGTGTTATCTGTCAAGAGGTTCCTAGCCAAGTACAGCATCTCAGTGTTAGAAAATCCACCTTATTCACCAGATCTTGCGCTATGTGATTTCTACCTGTTCCGTAAGGTGAAATCTGCATTAAAAGGGACAAAATTTGAGTCTGTGCAAGCTGTAAAAGAGAAAGTGGCACGTGTTCTGAAGGAGCTGACAGAAGATGACTCCCAGCACTGTTTCCAACAATGGAAAATTTGCATGGAGCATTGTAGGGATAGAGAAGGAGTGTATATTGAAGGTGACAATAAGCGATTATGTATAAAATAAAAATTAAATTTTTTACAATGTCAGCCTCGTTATTTAATAGCCACACCTCGTACACTACAATAAACTTTACTTCCTAGTACAATAATACTTTGACTTGTTGAAAATTGTCATAGAACACTGTTCACATTTATCAAGGTAAACATCAAAGTGACTTTGAGATACTTTGGTAAGTGTGAAAAGGCCTTAACTCTGATTAATGTCACTTACATCTGTCTTCTTTATTCTTAGATATCATAGTTATTTGATTGATGAAACAATCAAAAGATAAGAAAAAACAGAACTATCTCTTATAGCTCTGGAATTAATGGAACATGTAACTGATTTTCTACTCCAACTTTTCCTATGATAGAAACTGTTTTATGTAAGCTTACTCTTTAAATGTAACAGTAACAGTCTACAGGTAGATGCTCTTGAAGTAAATACACATGTTAACAAAGAGTCCGTAGTACAGTTCTTGAATCAAATGAGGCGTTGCGGACCAGAAGGGCGAACTCAACAAAGGGTAGTTTTGAGAAAAACGCAAATTAAACTTTTTGATCCAAGGGCAAACTCAACAAAAATTGCAGAGTGTATGATGCATAGCGATAGGAAGGGGAAAGAGTAGAATTGGGGTGGGATCAGTAGTGTAGAGGTGACAAGACTCACGTCTTCCTGTTGAGTTTGCCCTTCTGGTCCGCGCAACTATCGTTCAAAGTAAACTCCCTGATTTTTTCTACTTCTCTTTTCATATAAATTAAAAGGTGAACTCAACAAAATATACCTATAACATTGAAGTTTGTAACCCAAAGATGCCAAATAAAAAAAAAAAAAATGACCCTATGTTGAGTTCGCCCTTCTGGTCCGGAACGCCTCAAATGTAATTAACAGTTAATTGAAAAAAGTGTCAGTACTTGCAGTTCAAAAACTAACATAACATTAAAGAAAGTAGAGAAGTGGATGTATTTATTCATAATAATAGTTTAGAGCATGTAGAAACAGTGAAGTTCCTAGGAGTATCTCTAGATAGATTTTTGTCTTGGGACTTCTGTACCAATCAAGTTTGTAGTAAAATATCATCTGGGGTATTTGCATTAAAACAAATTGGCAGATTAAATGATAAAAAATTACTAATGTCAGCTTATCATGGCCTCATTCTGTCTCATATCCGTTATGGTATCTTAGTATGGGGTAATTCTAGCATGGGTAATATGAATAGGGTTTTTAAAATTCAAAAGAAAGCTATTAAGTGTATGGTGGGAGCTAACCAGCAAACCTCATGCAGGTCACTATTTAAGGAGCTTAAATTACTTATAGTTCCCTTTCTCTACATTTTTGAGGTGATTATGTATGTTAGACAAAATAATTTTATGCTATTTTTTTTAAATTTGTTCAATGTTCACAATCATAACACAAGAAACAGGAATGATTATTATGTGGCTAATCACTCCACAAAATTGTTTGAACAAAAACCTACTTATGCAGGGAGAAAATTCATTAATAAATTACCCCAATTTTTAAAATGTCGTGATAATT
This sequence comes from Catonia carolina, assembly GCA_035578175.1. Lineage (NCBI taxonomy): Eukaryota > Metazoa > Arthropoda > Insecta > Hemiptera > Achilidae > Catonia > Catonia carolina. The sequence goes on along the minus strand of JAQMRL010000005.1, from coordinate 68,665,068 downwards.
TGCATTCCTTTAAAAAAAATCTGAAAAATTACTTGATCGGTGAAACTTTTTATAGCATACAAGAAAATTTCTTTCTTGATAGTAGTGATACATTGTGTGATTCTTATGTGTATTTCAGGTGTTATAACTGACATGTCCTATACTCCTCCTGGAGTCTCCAGGACGCAAAAAAATCTGTGATAATATTTTATTTTTCCAGATGGCTTGCCAGTACTGTATTTGAAACATCAAGAGCAAGGAGGGCTTTTCCATGTTTTGATGAGCCTAATATGAAATCAAGATTTAGGATTATATTATCAAAACATGAAACTTGTGTGGCGTTATCAAACATGCCTTCTGCAAGGACTGAGCCAATGTGAGTATGGGCTGTGGATTATTTTAATATTCGCACAAATTAACATTGTGAGGTTATATACCATTTAGTAAATCCCTTGCACCATGTTTCTAGCCAACTTATTCTGTTTTCTACCCGTGACTTAATTACTTGATAACTCTTACCCCATTTAGAAATCTTCAATAATCTTTTTCCATTACAGCTAGGTGAACTGCTAAATTATTTGCACTTGATCTGCTAGTTCCAGGGCTACACAATATGTTTCTGTTTCTTATCACATGGTTAGCCAATTATATGTCTGAAGCATTTAATAATAGAAAAGGTAGTGGTATAGAATACACCAGTCACAGTTATCTTCTCTAACAGTAATGAATTTCATCATTATACAGCCAGACCCTGCACTGAATGAAATGAAGGTGTCATAATTTGCCGGGTGGAAAGTTGGTACTATTCGAAGTGTCTGGCATGCTGATAAACATAGTCTTTCAACTCAGTGAGAAAGGTAATGGTAAAAACCACTTCACTCTTCAATTTACTAAGAAAAGCCTCTACAGAGGGTCAAATGGTAAAAACCACTTCACTCTTCAATTTACTAAGAAAAGCCTCTACAGAGGGTCAACCCAGCCTTTCAGCTGATGACCTGAACAACAAATCTTTCTCCTTCAATGTCATATTTTCTTTTTGCCTTTTAACTGAACTGTCTACTATGCCAACAGTTAAAATTACTACCTCATCTGAAAGTACTTCTTTGTAAAAAAAAACAAATAATAATAAATATATATTTATTTCCCACTTAACAGTTACGTAAACAAAATACAAAAGAAACATAATAATAAATTACTGTTATTATTAATACAATTACTATTTACACAAATTGATAATAATTATGGTGCAGGGAATCATAGTAAAGGTAGTTACTTTTATACAAATTTGAATACTAGACAGTCGTTACTGGTGTACTTTGATGGTTGGGGTTCAATTAAACATAATTTCTCAGAAATGGTTAGCCGAGGTCTGTACAAGACTACAACTCATTTATTTTTATTTTATCAAACATCCTATGTAGGATTATACACAGTCATATTATTTAAAATTGAAAAAAATATTTCTAACCACCAGAATATGGGTAACAGAAAACGCTTACCAATGCTAATAGCGCTTTTGTGTATCTTGTACACATCTTCAGTAAATTAAAATTCTTATTAAAGAAAAGAATTTTATTTTATTTTATTCTTATTAAGGAAAAGAATTTTAATTTATTGAAGATGTATACAAGATACACGAAAGCGCTATAAACAGTGGTAAGTGTTTTCTGTTACCATATTCTGGTGGTTAGAAATATGTATTTCAATTTCAGTACAACTCATTTATATGTCATATGTATCATCCTCATCTCATTGGGTCATGAGGTTGCGTATTGTTCTAAATCGAACAGATTGCAACGTACACTGTTAGGGTTAAAAAAATAATGTTGGGGAAATGAAAGTAACCAACTATTGCATAGGCATGTTCTAGTGGTGACTTGATAAGTGCTACCCCTTAGGGCAGTAGTTTGTTTTTATGGCTCGTAAGTAAAGTAAGTAAACCAGTTAACGATTAAAAGGAGTCAACATCCGGTAGATCTCTTCTATATCTTGGCTAAGCAACCATAGACTGAATGTTTTTAAACTATGATGTTCGGCAGATTTCTGATACAGGGTGATTCACGAAGATATGCAGAAACTTGGGAGCTCATTGTACATGTCAAAATAATGAAAAAAATTTATATAAACATGGGTCCGGAAACGCTTCGTTACCGAGTTACGGCTAGCGAAAGATTTTGCCCGGATTTCAGCTCACCAGGTGAAATGAGGTATTCCTGAAATTTTGGTAAGGTAGATTAAGGGGCGAATTCAATCATTTCTTATGGTTTTTGACCTGATAAATTCGATAAAACAGGTCCCAGAACTGTGAGTTAAGTAGTTTTTGAGAAAACCAGTGTCAAATGCAAAAAAATGGAGTGAAAAATCATTTTTTAAAATAACATTAATACTTAGACGTATTAATGAAGCTTTTACACTGTTAAAGGAAAGCCCTGTTGAACTATGGAAAGCAACAAGAGCTATCCTTAAACGAGCAGAAAAATGCATTGAAGTCGGCGGAAAACCTTTTGAAAATTTACAGTAATTTGGTTGAATAGGTTTAGATTAATGTTTTTCCGGTTAATTTTACTTTGTACTGTTATGAATAAAAATTCATTTAATCAAACATCTATTCGCTTTCTGTGTACTTTATAGATAAAAATTTTGAGTAAAACTTGTAGAAAATTTTATTCAAAATTTTTATCTATTTCTTGGTGAAATAACATAGTTATTGTTGCCCAAAGATGAAACAATGTGTTTTTTCACTCCATATTTTGCATTTGACACTGGTTTTCTCAAAAACTACTTAACTTACAGTTCTGGGACCTGTTTTATTCAATTTATCAGGTCAAAAATCATAAGAACCGATTGAATTCGCCCCTTAATCTCCTTACCAGAATTTCAGGGAGACCTCATTTCACCTGGTGAGCTGAAATCCGGGCAAAATCTTTCGCTCGCTGTAACTCGGTAACAAAGCATTTCCGGACCCATGTTTATATACACTTTTTTCATTGTTTTGACATGTACAATGAGCTCCCAAAGTTTCTGCATATCTTCGTGAATCACTCTGTATCAGTAGGCATACAATTTAAAAGTTTACAAGCTAATTAACTCAGTTGCGTTTGGTACAATTAGATGGAAGCTCTGGGGGTTGGAACCAAGTGCTTATTTTGGGTATTGTACTGATGAGTTGTTGAGAAGAAGGTGTTATTTTTTTAAATGCCTGAATAAGAACTTCTCATGCATAAAGCTGTCATAAATCCAGTACTTGAAAATCCTTAAAACGTTCATTAGATTGAAAGCATTGGTGAGTTTTGGTATTACTTTCAATATTGTTTTTTGCACTCTTAATAGTGGCATTACATGAGTGGATATGCTTCTCCCCAAGAGACGATACCATAGAAAAGCGCTATTTGAACAACTGAGTAATAAAACATTTTTAATGTTTTTAAATCTAAAATTTGCCCATAATAGGCAGGTGGAGTGTTAAATTACTTGCATTCAATCTGCTAGTTCCAGGACTACAAAAATAGTTCTGTTTCTTATCACATGGTCAGCCAATTATAAGATTGAAGCATTTAAGAACAGAAGAGATAGAGGTGTAAAAGACACTAGTCACAATTATCTCTTCTGAGAGTAATGAATTTCATTTTACAGCCAGATTTTATGGTGAATGTAGTGAAAGTATAATAGCTGGGTAGATGCTTTTCAGAGGGCCTGGTTGCTAATACGTATACTTTTCCACTCATTAACCCTTTGGAAACGGACTGTTACTCGTTAAACAGAAGACTTGCAAAATTCAAAATGCGCTTTCAAAACATCTGTTTCATCTAACTGATGAAAAATTCTGAAAATATTACAGTTTATTCATATCATACGTACGCGCCTTTTGAATATCATTACAACAAAATCGCTCGATAATTCTTTGCGTTTTCGGCAAGCAAAATTTTCAACCGTGAAAATTTTTGTTTACTTTATATTTTTTACTATAACTTTCTTAAATTTCAGTTTAGCAAAAAATTTATAAAACATGTTTTGTAGACAAGAGTTTACTGGAATAAATGTTATTTTTTATTTAAATTTTCGTAAATATTTGACAAAGTTACAAAATGTTCAACATGAGTCCAATTTCACATTACAGGGAAGCATGAAGGGATGGTATTTTACAATCTTTACGGTGATGTCACGAGACATTATTATATTTAGGTTACAGCTGTAAGCAAAGTAATGTAGAAAATTCTTTCCCTACGACCATGTGTTTTGAAAAATTCTGTTGGTGCGGTGAAAATATGATATTATGATGTGAAAATATTTAAAAAAAATTTAATTTACTGAAGATGTGTACAAGATACATGAAAGTGCTATAAACATTGGTACTGCCCATAACAGACAGGTGGAGTGTCAAATTATTTACACTCAATCTGTTTGTTGCAGGGCTAAAATAAATAGTTCTGTTTCTTATCACATGGTCAGCCAATTGAATGACTGAATTATTTAAGAGCAGAAGAGGTAGAGGTGTAAAAGACACTAATCAGAGTTATCTCCTCTGAAAGTAATGAATTTCATTATACGATACAGCCAGACCCTGTGGTGAATGAAGTGAAGGTGTCATTTGCAGAGTGGAAAATATGTGCTTTTCAGAGGGCCCGGCATGCTGATAAGCGTACTTTTCCACTCAGTGAGGAAGGCAATGGTAAACCACCTCACTTCTCGTTTTACTTAGTAAAACCTCTACAGGTTCAAACCAGCCTTTTGGCTGATGACCTAAACAACAACAAACATTGGTAAGTGTTTACTGTTACCGTATTCTGGTGGTTAGAAATATATTATATTTCAATTTAATTGTTATAATATTAATATTAATTTAATATCAATCATGTAACATTTAAATGTTCTGTAATAATATTGAATGTTAAAACATTTAAACACGAGGATGCTTCTAATAAGTGGAGTTGCCAAAAGTGTTGAAATTATATAAAAATATAAGAAGTAGAATATAAAAATATTTACTGGTTGTGCAGAGCTGCACAGTTATAAATTTAAATTAATAATGTGAAAGAAATTATTTTTGAGAAAATCCAATTTAAAAAAATGTGTGTATTGAAGTTAAGTAATCTTAATAATAGTACTACAAGGTAACTTACAAAAACCACTGAATTCTTTTGAGTAGAATATTACACACTGAGGAACTAATTTTTGTTTTGTGGAGTCATTAGCCATTTAAATTATAGTTAAAAATAGAATCGGATTAAAATAAAATGTAAAATAAATTTTTTATTTATTTTCAGAGCAAATCGTGAAGGATGGTACTGGGAATATTTTCATGAAACTCCACCAATGTCAACATTCCTTCTGTCATACTTTATTGGTGAATACGGATATTGGGAATCTGGTAATGGTTTGAAATTATGGGCAGGAACTTCAAAGTTAAATTCATCAGTCGACTGGATTCTTGAGAAGGGTGATATTGCTTTTGATGAAATTCAACGTATTTTGGGACCAAATCCATTACCAAAGCAAGATCTTCTTGCTATTCCACATTTTACTATTGCTGAGGCAGTTGAGAATTGGGGATTACTTACTTTCAGGTAATTTAATCATATATAATATATATATATATATATATATATATATATATACCTAATTTGTTCTAATTTGTCCTAATTTATTCCTAATTTGTGTACATTGCAATCTGTTCAATTGAGAACAATAAGCAACCCCATGACCCAATGAGATGAGGATGATGAGTATGACGTGTAAATGAAGTGTCGTCTTGTACAGGCGCAGGTCGACTATTCCTGAGAGAGTATGGTTAATTGAACCCCAACCATCAAAGTACACCAGTAACCACTGTCTAGTGTTCAAATCCATATAAAAGTAACTGCCTTTACTAGGATTTGAACCAGGAACCTTCGTTTCCGAAAATCAGTTGAACAGCTGACTCGCGGCGACGACTTTACCTCTAGACCAACCTGGTGGGTTTAATCATATTTAACATATTATTAAAATGAAATACTGATCATCTGCATGGAATAGTGACTAGCGCACAGCCTACAAAGTGAAAGGTTCCAGGTTCAGTTCCCAGCTAGGATCTGAAAATTTTAACACGTTAAAACCCACCATTAGAATACCAAAACCCACAATAGTTGCTAAAGACCAAGCTGTTGATGGGACTTTAAATACAATAAAAATAAAAAAAAATAAATAAAAAATAAAATACTAAAAGTATTTATTTAGTAAATCCTCACTGACTGACTCATTCCCATATCAATTCCTTATGATTGTTAATGAACACACATTATTAGTTTTTCCAACCTGTACTATCTTTAATGGTGCTTTAATCTCTTTCGCCAGCAACACACTTATCCCAACATTGATTCCATGATTAAAAACATTCCTGGAAGGCTTCTTTCGGAAGGGCTTTCAGCTGCTCTCAATCATGGCTGTCTCAATGTTGGAAATGGAGTCAAAATGTTTTCCTTTTAGCATGGTTTTTATTTTTGGGAGAAGCCAGAAGCTGCATGGTGCTAAATCGAGAGAGTAAGGTGGATGTAGACAGACAGGAATCTCTTTTACAGCCAAAAACTTGTGGATCAGAAGCAAGGTGTGTCATAGGACATCAAAAGTCTGGGAACAAATTTTTCACTCATTCATCTCATTTGAAAATTATTGGTTAAGATGTTTTACACGGACCTGTAAAACATGCTCAGTTCTTTGATAAGCTCTCGAATAGACAATCGCCTGTTTGAACAAACCAGTTTTGCCACTTTTTGCACATTTTTGTCTGTTTTTGAGGTCAAAGGACCTCCTGACCATTGCTCATTTTCAATTGACTCATTCCCATTTTTAAATCATGCATACCACTTATAAACAGTCTTCAGAGCTACTACATATTCTCATACACTAATTTTAACATTTTGTAAGCTTCTCTGGCACTTTTTGTAACTTAAAACAAAAATTTATGTTAACCCCGTTGTTCGAAATCCATGATGCATAACAGACACGGTAAACACGACCTCATTCTTTTGGCTCTGGAAGCCAAATCACAAGTCACAACTTGACTCTGAAAATCTCAAAGAATCAGACTATTGGACCTTTTACATCAAATGGATGTAGCGTCAGCAGTTTGTTTGTAATAAAATGATTCTCCATATTTTTTATCACTACTCGGCTGTTGGCACCATTGCTTATACTGGCAATGTTCAATGTACAAGGATTAGTTCACCTCAGATATTTGATTTCTCTGGTACCCAGCTTATCTGAAGAGTGTCTTTGATTTGCCACCGGGGAGGCGCCCCATTGAGGACTAATAACCCTGATGGGATGTAAAGTGACATGAAAGAATGTATAAATACAATAAATTGGAATCTATTCATGCAAAACATGTTAAAGATACAGGACACAATTTTGGTGAAATAGAAGATTTTTATATAAATATTAGAAAAATGTACATAAAAAAATGTACATATTTTTTAAATATAAAATTTAAAAAATGAAATATTTCAAATATTTATGTATATATAAATTTAAATGTGATAAAATAGTACATATTAATGAACAAATAAAATTCAAAATAAAATAGTATTATGAAGAAATAAAATTCAAAGATGATAATTTAATCAGAGAAACTGCTGCCATCTACAGCAATAAATATAAACAAGAACAGAAATGATAAATTTAAGCTAGTTTTATTGATATGACTGAATTGAACAACCATTATGAATTTTAATTTTTACTTTCTCTTGCCTATATGAATATATAGGAAGGAAAGTATTGTTTTCATGTCGATTTTTCGAAATCGAGTTTTCACCGGATCTATACGTTTTCAGACCCCCTGAACCCAAAAAACATGTTTTTAGCGATTGGTCTGTGTGTGTGTCTGTGTGTCTGTGTGTGTGTGTGTGTGTGAACAGAATATCTCAAGAACGGAACATCGTACGAACTTGAAACTTGAAACTTAAGTTACATACCACTACCGGACGCGACACGAACATTTTCATCAAAATCGGTCAACCGGAAGTAGTAGTTTATTCGTATAATTTTTCAGTTTTTTGCGATTTTCTCAAAAACTGGTCCTACGATTTTTTTTAAAATCGCCTATTTTACTCAATTTTTTATTCTCTACAAGATAGGGTAGGCGCCATGTTTGCTGAAATTCTCGGTGAGGCTGTTTTCACGTAAAAACGTTGTTTTTTTAAGATTACGGCTTTAATATAAATTTTAGCGCAAAAACTTATATAATAAAAGTTGTAGAGAATTTAAAAACCTACAACTTCTGTTTCAAACATTCTTTTGTATAACGCTTAGTTTAGCGGTAATTTGCGATTTTCTGTTTTTTTTCTCACGAAAACGTGAGAAAAATCGATTTTTTTAACATTTCGGTCTTAGAATGCATTTTACGACAAAAGTGTATATAATTAAATTTATAAAAAATTAAAAGATCTACAACTTTTGTTTAGAGCATTTTTCTCTACAGAGAAACTGCTGCCATCTACAGCAATAAATATAAACAAGAACAGAAATGATAAATTTAAGCTAGTTTTATTGATATCACTGAATGGAACAACCATTATGAATTTTAATTTTTTTAAATACTAAGATCGTAAGTTTTTAAGCATAAAAACTAAATAGCAACCAAAAGAGAGGTAAGAAATAATCATTTATAATTGTAATTTATAAATTAAATGGTTGGCAGGTCGCATTACAAGAATTTGTTGTTTCCATTATATCACATTTTTCTTTTCTTTATATTAAACTCTTGTTTACATTAGTTAATGTAACCTCCTTAAATTAGTTAACCCACCGGGTTGGTCTAGAGGTAAAGTCGTCGCCAAAATCAGCTGTTTAACAGCTGATTTTTGGAGACGAAGGTTCCTGGTTCAAATCCTAGTAAAGGTAGTTACTTTTATACGGATTTGAATAATAGACAGTGGTTACCGGTGTACTTTGATGGTTGGAGTTTAATTAACCATACTCTCTCAGGAATGGTCGGCCTGGGTTTGTACAAGACTACACCTCATTTACACGTCATACATATCATCCTCATCTCATTGGGTCATGGGGTTGCTTATTGTTCTAAATTGAACAGATTGCAACGTACACAAATTAGGAATAAAAAAAAAAAAAATAGTTACCTATTAACTGGTGATCCAACTAATACCACCTATTGTGCCCATGTGCAGCGCAGTTGTAATTTCTAGTTACCAAACAAATATTTATTTGGTTTTTTTATTTCAGGGAAGGATTGATTCTTGAAGGAACCACTGGTAGACAACGTCGGCATAAGTTATCAGTTCTGGTACATGAATTGGCTCATAATTGGTTCGGTAATTTAGTGACACCAAAATGGTGGAGCGATGTATGGTTTAGTGAAGGATTTGCAACTTATTACTCAACCGTTGTGACTCAACTGGTCAGTTTTATGAAATATCTGTATTCTAGATGTATTTATAATAATATTACAATGAAAAACATTTTATACACGGGTTTTTAAATTTTATTTTAAACTAGAAGTCCCTGTGAGCTTCACTGCAAGTGCAGATATAAAATAAACCAAAAAGGAAACGCTGGGAATAAAAGATTACACCATATTTTTCTCACTTGTATGAACAATCCATCGTCCAGAAAGACGTTCATCCAGATAATATTTGATCTGTGAGTGCCATTGAGGCGGAGTACCATCTTGTACAAAAATGAAGTTGTCACAATCTTCCTGGAGTTGAGGAATTAGCCATTCAAGTAACATGTGTCCAAATAAATTACTCCGGTTACAGACACTTCATAAAAAAAGAACGGCCCGTTAACTTTTTCACGAGATACAGCGCAAAGTACATTCACTTTAGGGGAATCGCTTATATGTTGTAAACTTGCTCTTGGGTTTTCTGTGCTTCATATTCTTACATTATGTCTATTAACTTTTCCACTAATGTGAAACGTACATTCATCACTGAAAATTAAGCGATGAAAGAAGGCATCATCATTTTCAGCACAATTCTGCAACTCTATACAAAACTTTTTACATAAGACTTTATTACCGATATTTACTTTGCACTAACTGTAATTTATAAGGTGTCATTTTCAAATGTTGTACCAACATAAACTTTAAAAAATTCCCTGTTAAGCTTTATCATTTACTGTATTCAAATACACCAGTTTAATTTTTTAGAGGCTACCCAAAGTGTCTATTTCATTTGTAATCACCCGGTATTATAGACAGAGTTATCTCCTCTGATAGTAATGAACTTCATTATACAGCTAGACCTGTGGTGAATGAACTGAATATGTCATTTGGAGGGTGAAAAGTAAATGCTTTTCAAATTAGAAAATCTACAACTTTGATTTCAATCATTTTCTTCTACAGAAATTGATTTTCATTTAGTATCATTAAATCGTGATTAAAATTAAGTTATGTTTTTTTATTTTACATTGTTTACTCATGATTAAACATAGGTTATAAATTTCATTATTTACATTGGCAAGAGAAAGTCGTGTGAATGTTTAACACTAGATTTTTATTATAAATAACTCTGTTTTTCTTTGTGAAGTAAAAACGTTTTATACAGTAAAACTTTTTAAGATTTACTGCAATAAAATTATCAATAAAAAATTTTAAGTATAATTTTTTTTTAATAATAGGTGATGCCAGAATGGGACGTTAAAACATGGGATACTATTGACAATTTCATTTTGACTTGGGCTTTGGATGCACAGCCTGGAGTACGAAGTTTATCACAATCAGTTGAGTCTAGAGATGAATTAGATTTTGGTCCTATTGTTTACTGTAAAGGTATGTTCAAATAAACAAAATAATTTAATCTTTTATTATTTTTACTTTCTCTTGCCTAGGGCCTATATGAATGTACAGGATAGTACAGGAAATAAACTTCCCCTGTATAGGAAGGAAAGTATTGTTTTCATGTCGATTTTTCGAAAGTGAGTTTCACCGGATTCACACGTTTTCAGACCCCCTGAACCCAAAAAACATGTTTTAACGATTGGTCTGTGCGTCTGTCTGCGTGTCTGTGTCTGTGTGTGTGTGAACAGAATATCTCAAGAACAGAACATCATACGAACTTGAAACTTAAGTTACATACCACTACCGGACCCGACACAAACATTTTCATCAAAATTAATCAACCGGAAGTAGTTATTTATTCGTGCAATTTTTGCACTTATTTGCAATTTTCTCAAAAAACGGCTCCTACGATTTTTTTAAAAAATCGCCTCATTAGCTACACTTTTTATGCTCTGCGTCTACAAGGTAGGGTAGGCACCAAGTCTGCTGAAAGGAGGCTGTTTTCTCGTAAAAAATTGTTTTTTTAAGATTGCGACTTTAATATGAATTTCACCGCAAAAATGTTTCTAGTAAGTTGTAGAGAATTTAAAATTCTACAACTTTTTTCCAAACATTTTTTTGTATAACGCTTAGTTTAGCGGTAATTAGCGATTTTCTTCTTTTTTTCTCACGAAAACGTGTGAAAAATCGATTTTTTAAGATTTCGGCCTAAGTATGCATTTTACGACAAAAGTGTATATAACCAAATTTATAGGAAATTAAAAGATATACAACTTTTATTTAAAGCATTCTTCTCTACGGAGCCTAGTGTAGAGCGCAAGAGTGAAGCCAAACTGAGGTTGGTTTTCATTTTGGGTCTTTCACTCATGATTAAAATTTAGGTTAATTTTTCATTTTACATTGTTCACTTATGATAAACATTGGTTATATACATTGGCAATAGAAAGTCACGTAAGTGTTTCGTACCAGAATTTTAACCTTGTACAGTAGTCGAGGAAATTTTAAAAATAAAATGATAGTGTAGTAATTAAATTTTATAATAAAATAATTAATAAAAATATGATTTAAAAAAATTAACATAAAAATTTAACGATAAAAAAATTTCCTCCGGGCCGGATTTGAACCAGCGACCTATGGATGTCCGAATCATTATTAACACTACAGTCCACCGCTCTACCAACTGAGCTACCAGAGGAGTCGATAAATGAAGCGTGGCGCTAACTTCAAAGGTTTAACCTAACCCTCATTGTGGATATTGCGCAAGTTATGTAAATGAAATTATTGAATTGACTTATTTTATAATTGTTCTAAATGAATAAAAGTAAATTTCGCATTCTTCATCACAATTTTACAATAAATTAGTTATATTTTCTTATTTATTTCACGGAGATCTATTTGGAAATCGTTCGAAAGTGTTACAATGTTATAGAAGTTACCGATCGATAATGTTTTGTAGGTTGGTGAAAGTTGCGGGTTGCAGACTTGCCCCTACTTTCGTCTTCCAAATAAAATATAAAATAATAATTTATTTTATATATTACTCAGCAATAATTATTATTCCCGAGTAAAATTAATATTGCGATAAATCACATTTTAATTATTATTGTTTTCTCGTAATTCTGTAACGTACGAGAGAAGGAAATTATGTTAGCGAAAAATTCGTTATGAAGTTAAGGTTTTAATTTGCTTCTTGTTTCATGACCAGGGACGTATCCAGAAATTTTTTGGGAGGAAAAAATAAATTATTGTATACAAAAGCGCGCGCGCAGACACACGCAGATATTTTTTCTCGTTTATGGCCAATTTTAGACCATGTGGGTAAATCCTGAATCCTGAATCCTGGTTGAGAGGGCTGGGTAATTTTAATTTGATAATTAAACGTGATAATTAAAAATTGAGGGCTTATACAGATTTTTACTCTCTTGCCTACCTATATGAATAAATAGGAAGGAAAGTATTGTTTTCATGTCGATTTTTCGAAATCGAGTTTTCACTGGATCTACACGTTTTCAGATCCCCTGAGCCCAAAAAACATGTTTTTATTGCGATTGGTATGTGTGTGTGTGTGTGTGTGTGTGTGTGTGTGTGTGTGTGTGCGCGCGCGCGCGCGCGCGTGTGTGTGTGTGCATATACAGAATATCTCAAGAACGGAACATTGTACGAACTTGAAACTTAAGTCACTACCGGACCCGACACTAACATTTTCATCAAAATTGGTCAATCGGAAGTAGTCGTTTAATCGAGTCATTTTTCACTTTTTTGCGATTTTCTCAAAAACTGCTCCTACGATTTTTTTAAAAATGGCCTGGTTTACTAAATTTTTTATGCTCTACAAGATAGGGTAGGCGGCGCCATGTTTGCTGAAATTCTTGGTGAGGCTGTTTTTTTTAAGATTGCGGCTTTAATATGCATTTTAGCGAAAAAATGTCCCTAGTAAAAGTTGTAAAGTATTTAAAATTTTACAACTTTTATTTTTAACATTTTTTTGTATAACGCTTAGTTTAGCGGTAATTAGCAATTTTCTGTATTTTTCTCACGAAAACTTGTGAAAAATCGATATTTTTAAGATTTCGGCCTTAGTATGCATTTTACGACAAAAGTGTATAATCAAATTTACAGGAAATTAAAAGATCTGCAACTTTTATTTAAAACTTTTTTCTCTACAGAGCCTAGTTTAGCGTTAAAGAGTGATTTTCCGTATTTTTAAACCAAACTGAGGTTGATTTTCATTTTGTGTCTTTTACTCATGATTAATATAAGGTTATGTTTTTTGAGGTTAGTTTATTTCTAATGTTTTATTACTAATTTTAGGTTATATTGGCTATTATTTGCATTGGCAAGAGAAAGTCGTGTGAGTGTTTCACACCAGATTTTTTTTCTCGTTTATGGCCAATTTTAGACCATGTGAGGTAATTTTAAATTGATAATTAAACGTGATAATTAAAAATTGAGGGCTTATACATATTTTTTTGAATAAATTTTCACTAGAAATACACGTTTTCAGCCTGCATATGTATTTTCTGCCTGCACAAGTAAGTTTTTTTAGCAAAATTTAATGTTGTGATTAGTAACATAGTAAGGATCTTGTTACTTGTGAACATTATTAATTACTTTGTAAAAGCACATAATTTGTTTTCAGCTTTACCTTTTGAGTCCTTTGTTATTTCTCATAAACGACTCCCTCTATCAGAACTATAGACTTAACAATATTTTTTATTCGTAAATTATCTAATCTAAATTATCTAATTATAAATCTGTTAGTTGCAGGGTTAAAATAAATAGTTCTGTTTCTTATCACATGGTCAGCCAATTAAATGACTGAATCATTTAAGAACAGAAGAGGTAGAGGTGTAACAGACACTGATCAGAGTTATCTCATCTGGAAGTAATGGATTTCATTATACAGCCAGATCCTGTGGTGAATGAAGTGAAAGTGTCATTTGCAGAGTGGAAAGTATATGCTTTTCAGAGGGCCTGGCATGCTGATAAGAGTACTTTTCCACTCAGTGAGGAAGGCAATCGTAAACCACCTCACTCCTCGATTTACTTAGTAAAACCTCTACAGGTTCAAACCAGCCTTTTGGCTGATGACCTAAACAACAAATAATTATCATAATAATATATTTGTGATTTAATATCAATATTTGTGATTTCAGGTTTTGCGATCGTAAGATTGGTGAATTCAACGATAGGAGGAGAGAAAATTTTAGGAAAAGGTGTCAGTCAGTATTTAAAAGATAATGAATTTGGACTGTTCTCAGAAAGTAGTTTATGGAATACACTGGAAATGGTTGCAGCTAAAGAGCGAAACCTTTCATTGCCAGTTCCTTTGGAATCCATCATGAAAACTTGGGTTCAGCTTCCTGGAATGCCTCTTATAAGAGTTCAAAGAGAACAGAATAATAAAACTATCATTATTACACAGGTAATATTATTAAATATTTCAAAAAATTTCTGTTATTTTTTAATATTTCCAGCTAACAAGGACCACAAAAAAATAGCCGGCCGCATTGGCGTAGTTGGTAACATGCTCGCCTCTCATCATGCGGTCTTGGGTTCAAATCTCATTCAGGCATGGCATATTTTCAAACGTTACAAAAAATCATTTCATCCTTCGCCGTCTGCATTAGCAGTAATTGCACAAGAGTCGGACGTTAAACAAAATAAAAAAAAATAACTTCACTTTTAACGGTTTTTTCCATCAAAATCTTTAATTTTATTCATTATAGGCAGGTGGAATGTTAAATTATTTGCACTTGATCTGCTACTTTCCATCCTGCAATGTGATTTGCACTTCAATACTCTGAGAGAAAATAACTCTGACTGGCATCTTTGAGACTTCACCTCTTCTGTTGTTAACTGCTTCAGTCATATAATAGGTCATGTGATAAGAAACAACTATTTTTTTGTAGCCCTGAAACAAACAGATTGAGTAGAAACAATTTAACACTCCACTTGCCTGTTATGGGCAAATCAAAGTTATAGGAATTTAATAAACCCACAACTTTTATTTTAAGCACTTTTCTCTACATAGAACCTAGGATTAGAGGTGATTACTGATTTTCCGTATTTTTAAGGAAAGACTGTACTTTGTATCCCGCCAATGTTAAATTTGCTATTTTTAGGTACATTTTTCATAGTAACCCACCAGGTTGGTCTAGAGGTAAAGTTGTCGCCAAAATCAGCAGTTTAACAGCTGATTTTCAGAGACGAAGGTTCCTGGTTCAAATCCTAGTAAAGGTAGTTACTTTTATACAGATTTGAATACTAGACAGTGGTTACCGGTGTACTTTGATGGTTGGGGTTTAATTAACCATACTCTCTCAGGAATGGTCGGCCTGGGTCTGTACAAGACTACACCACGTCATACATATCATCCTCATCTCATTGGGTCATGGGGTTGCTTATTGTTCTGAATTGAACAGATTGCAACGTACACAAATTAGGAATGAAAAATTTTTCATAGTATTGGTAAAAGATAGGAAAATTAAACTTTACACACCATATTTGTCGGGTTTCTTCTCGAGCTACTGACATAATTTCAATTTAATCTTTGGACCATAACATTTTAAAAAAAAATTACAAATAACATAAAATTTTTACAAATTGTTTTCTACATTTTTTGCGTATTACTAATTTTTGGAGGACCTGAGGAAGTAATAAAAATGTCTGTATACGTAGATATACAAGATAATGAACTGGTAAAAATATTAGCCTGGTAGGTTTATTGGTTTCTGAGAAAAATGTACCCAGTGTTAAAAAACTAAATGTACGGGAAAACGCAAGAAACAAGAAGGCATAAATCAAAAACAAAATGTACACAAACAAGTAAGTTTTTCATCAACAGTTGTTTAGAAAGCTGGACCAACAGCTTAAAAAGAAGAAATATTAAAAATATTGGAATATTAAAATATTGGAATATTAAATATTGGAAGAGAAATATTAAAAACCATGATCCAGAAATTTTAAAAACTAAAATTCTCTTTGCACTAAAACAAGCAGTATAAAATTGTGAAAGATATTCATTCTTGGTAACATAATTTTTCTGTGTAAACTTGATAAAACCTTAATTTTTTCATAAAAAAATTATGTTTTGACGTATTTTAATGTTTTTTCTGGTAGATCTAGGCCTAAACTCTATTGAAAAACATAAAAAACCAAAAATCGAAATTTTGAGTTAAAACCATCGTGCCATCTCGCCCTAAGTTTTACAGAGGTTAATTTTTATATTTGCGTTATTCTCACTCATGATTAAAATTACGTTAAGTTTTTCATTTTACATTGTTTACTCATGATTACACATAGGTTATATTGTTCATTATCTACACTGGCAAGAGAAAGTCGTGTGTGATTTACACCAGATTTTTAATTATTAAATGGTTCAAATTGTAATTTCATTTCACTGATTATGCTGGCCCCCTTATGGTATGACCTGAAGCTTTTGTTTCTCACTGGCCTGTAGTCCACGCTGAATAAATTAAATTAATCTTCTCTTATAGAGAATGAGACACGAGAATGCCTACTGTGTATGGGTGGGTTGGGAGGAAGGGAAGAGAAATCTGACAGTGCTGCCAACTTCAACAGTGAGACACTATATTTTACTACCGTGTAATTGCACCGTTTGCTAACCACATGTTGCCTTTCAATTAATAAACTTCGTTGTGACTTGACACTTTTTCCATTTAAACCCCATTTCCTATAAAATTTTTCTTAAAGTACAAAGTTTCCAAATAAAATTTAGACTTTCTTTCAGAACCGGTAATAACGTTTTACATGTCAGCATCACTTTCTTATTGATATAATAATTTTTTTTTTACCAGATGGTAAAAAAACTGATGATGAAGAATTTATCTTCTTCACTGTCTATAACTTTCTTCTTTATATTTCGAATTGTGGAAAGAGAATCATCACAGTAGTTAGCCGCTCGCTCATAACTTTTGTTAAGAGGCACGGAGAGGTATTTTGTTTACCTTCAACTTCACGACACTTTATTACATTGCATATTAGATTTCGTTCAGCACTGTAATCAGTTTGATTGCGTTTCGAGAAACCAACATTTCCTTTACGGTAACAAACAGTTATATTTTCACAGTTAACCTTCAAAAACCCACCGGGTTGGTCTAGAGGTAAAGTCGTAGCCAAGATCAGCTGTTTAGCAGCTGATTTTCGGAGACGAAGGTTCCTAGTTCAAATCCTAGTAAAGGTAGTTACTTTTATACGGATTTGAATTCTAGACAGTGGTTACCGGTGTACTTTGATGGTTGGGGTTCAATTAACCATACTCTCTCAGGAATGGTCGACCTGAGTCTGTACAAGGCTACACCTCATTTACACATCATCCTCATCTCATTGGGTCATGGGGGTTGCTTATTGTTCTGAATTGAACAGATTGCAACGTACACGTATTAGGAATTAAAAAAAAAACCTTCAAAAGGTTCCTCAATATACTGTATGTTTTTTAAGTATAGTTTACGTTGTTGTGGTGGTGAACTGATACCAAAGCAGTCGTGCATGCTCACTGATGCTTTCCCCCTTTACCCCTCATTAAAACCAAAGGCAAACTCATGATTAAAGTACTACCTATATAGTAAATGATATTTATGAGACCTGTTGTTGTTTAGGTCATCAGCCGAAAGGCTGGTTTGAACCAGCAGAGGTTTTACTAAGTAAAACGAGGAGTTAGGTGGTTTACCCCTGCCTTCCTCACTGAGTGGAAAAGTACGCTTATCAGCATGCCGGGCCCTCTGAAAAGCACATATTTTCCACTCTGCAAATGACACCTTCACTTCATTCACCAAAGGGTCTGGCTGTATAATGAAATTCATTACTTTCAGAGGAGATAACTCGGATTAGTGTCTTTTACACCTCTACCTCTTCTGTTCTTAAATGGTCCAGTCATTTAATTGGCTGACCATGTGATAAGAAACAGAACTATTTATTTTAGCCCTGTAACGAACAGATCGAGTGTAAATAATTTGACACTCCACCTGTCTGTTATAGGCACCTGTCTGTTATGAGACCTAGTTAAATTATCAGTTATTAATTTATGAACTAGTTAAATTTGCCCACTAAATAAAATTTAATTAGTACCACTAATAAATATTTATATTGTATTTTTATTGATTTAGGAACGGTATGTTAAAAGATCAGTTAAAAATATTATACAGCAGAAAGAAGAGATTTTCAATAATGCTAGCAATTGGTGGATTCCAATTAATGTGATAACCAATGAAGATGATTATTTTAATAAGGATAATGGTAATGATCCTATAACTCCGCAGCATTGGTTAAAGCCAGGAGAAAAGCTTATCATAAATGATGAAAAACTAGATCACGCGAGTTGGCTTTTAATTAATCCTCATATACCAGGTATGGTTACACTTTTAGTATATAGTTGGGAGCTGACTTGTTTGCTAGTGCGGGATGAATTGGAAGGGAGCCTGGTACTACAGTAGTTATTAGAAATGGTTTGTGAGTAATATTTTTAGAAGAGCGTGTACTAATGGTATTATTACTACTACAGTAGAACCTCTTTAATCCGGCATGTTTGGGACTCGAAGCTTGCCGGATTAAAGGAAATTCCGGACTATGGAGGTTATTTATAAAAATACAGGAGTCGTATAAAAAATAACAATTTGCACAAGAAACTTTTACTGTATGTATTTATTATTTAAACATGGGTTATTTAAACAATATAAATCAATATATACAGTATTGTGCGAATTAATGTGAACAAACAGAAATAATTTGTAAATATGATTTATTTAGGATAAAGATACATTTAGGTACACTTACATGAGATAATTTCCATTAACTAGTATTTAATATGTCCCCCTTTTACTTTTATGACTTCCTGGAGTCTTCTTGGCATGGAATCCACAAGTTTTTTGCAATTGTTTGTGATGGCTTCATCTCTAAACCAAACCTGAATCACTGCTTCCACCAGTTTTGTTTTTGTCGTACAGTCCAATTTTTGTAGCCTAGCCTTACATATTGCCCACAAATTTTCTATAGGATTAAGATCAGGTGAATTCCCAGGCCAATCAAGAAGGGTAATATTATTATCTGGCACGGAGCCGAGTCTTGTTGAAAAATTGCGGTCCCTTCGGCCTGTACTTTATTAAGTTCTATAGCTAAGCGTTGCCCTAGCAATGCTTTGTATTTTTCACTATTCATCATACCTTCAATTGGAATAAGTGTGCCAGTACCTGAGTATGAAAAACAGCCCCAGAACATTTTTTTGGGGGGATGTTTGACTGTTTGGTTAACCAACTTATGAAAACTGAAATTTTGTCTCTGTTCACATTAATTCGCACAATACTGTAAGTACAGGAGAAATATTAAAATGCATTTTTTAAGTACAGTACATGATGAAATAAATTTGAATACAGTATGAAATACAGTACAGTACTGTACTATTCGTGGTTTTTAGCAACAGCACTGGTAGATGGCTGGAAAAAAGATCTAATATCAACTTGCTTCTTACGACTAGTATTTTTTATATTTAAAAAATCATTTTTTTATTATATGCAAGTTCATAACTTCGGCCATAATGTATTGTTTATTTGACTCAGCAAATTTTACAAACGTGTAAAAAAGAGTACTGAGTTTACAAACTCAGAGCGTGACGCTTTGTGGCTCTTGAGTGTCGGGTTGCTCACTTTACAATGTTCATTGTAAAGGCAATTCTATAATTTTTGTCTATTGCCGTTGATGCCGGATTATAGACAATTCTGGACTATAGAATATAGAATGCCGGATTAAGGAGGTTTTACTGTACTAGGTTATAGGAGGAGGGAATCGTACAAACAATCCTCCTCCACCTGAATTCCTTTTGCTAGCAATCAAGTGAGCTCCCATCTATACAGTATTTCTCTCTGTTTATCGTTTATGTAATGGCCAATTTTCACACGATGCTAGTTTACTAGCTACTACTACTAGCATGACTTACTAGCACAGATGTGACAGTTCCCACTGAGCTAGTTAATTAATACCAGTGATCTGAAGACATATATGTGAGTTGTGCTGTGTACTACTGTACAAAGTACAGCCAGGGGCGGTTCCAGGGCTGATTTTCGGGGGGGGGGACTATCTTGTTTTTATGTAGCTCTTACTACATAATTTTTAATACATAGTTTGTAATTGAGTCATTGAAAAGTCCTCTTTTATGCTGTATTGCTGTAACCACAATTTTAATTCATAGAGAAATTTTCAAGGTGCTGACTGGATGCGAGTGGCTTTTGACTACTGACACTGATTGTTATCTTAATACTATTTAAAAATAGATACTTTCTGTTTGACTCATTTTTATACTAAAATAATTATTGTTAATTGATAGGTATTGTTAATTGATAGTATTGTTAATTGATAGGTATTGGGATTCAGTTTTGTTAGAAATAATAGCTTATAGAAAATATTAAACTAAGTTTTCCTAGTATTTCGGGAGGGGGGCATGGCCCCCATGGCCCCTTCCCTGAAACCGCCCCTGAGTACAGCTTACTAGCAACTAGCAATGTTTCCAAACATTTGCACCGAGCTATTTTACTAGTGCTAGTCAATCACATGACTTTTTCTCCCCCTACTAGCGCTAGTAAAATCAAACATGTTCAAGGTTTAGCGCGCTAGTGAATACTAACGCTTTAACTTAACCAGCTGCTTTAATGCTGTTGATGAGCTCTGCTGTTCCATGCATTTAGACCAATCAGAACGTTTGCCAAAGTTGTCAAATTGTACAAATGTATCAGTCTAACAAACATTACTAAAACACGTCGATTATAGAGTGCGTTAACATACAATACTTTGTAGTACAATCAGCTGGTTGTACATTCATTGGTTATAATTCTTATTGAAAGACCAAAAAAAGAAAAAAAAATGGCTAACAAAATATACAACAGAGCTACAAGACCAAGTTTATTGGCTAGCTATGAAGTGGGTAGGGGGCAATGCGTACATTATTAGCATATTTCAGGTGTTATATCTGACGACATGTCCTATACTCCTCCTGGAGTCTCCAGGGCGCAAAAAAAAAAAAAAAAAACATTCAGAGCTCATCAACGTTGAAAAATAGTATAGTTGTTCGTTCCCATTATGCTATTTTGGTAGTTCCTCGTCAACTAGCAGCTAGTTCTAGCATCGTGGAAATAGACCTTAAGAGTTTGTAACTCTCTCTCCATATTTCAAATACTGTAATAATAAAGTAATTAACTGCCCATAACAGACAGGTGGAGTGTTAAATTATTTGTTAATTATATATACTTTGAGTTTTCAATCTCTTAGTTCTAGGGCTACATAAAATAGTTCTATTTCTTATCACATGCCCAGCCAATTAAATGACTGAAGCATTTACAAACAGAAGAGGTAGAGGTGTAAAAGATATTAGTCATTGTTATTTCCTCTGAGAGTAATGATTTTCATTATACAGCCAGACCCTGTGGTGAATGAAGTGATTGTGTCATTTGCAGGGTAGAAAGTAGATGCTTTTCAGAGAGCCTGACATACTGATAAGCATAATTTTCCACAATGACAAAGGCAGTTGTAAACCATCTCATTCCTTGTTTTACTTAAAAAAACCTTTGGAGATTCAAGCCTGTATTTCGGCTGATGACCTAAACTACAACAGATATTTTACTACAGATTTGATCGGTGTAAAAATCTGAAGTCAAATATCTATAACATTCATAGTGTCATTTGATTCTTCTTAGATAGTAGATACAGAAATCTTTATTGGTTTTTGCCATAAGTCAAAGATGTTGTTTAGGTCATCAGCCAAAAAGCTGGTTTGAACCTGTAAAGGTTTTACTAAGTAAAAATAAAGAGTGAGGTGGTTTACCGTTGCCTTTCTCACTGAGTGGAAAAGTATGCTTATCAGCATGCCGGGCCCTCTGAAAAGCACATATTTTCCACTCTGCAAATGACACCTTCACTTCATTCACCACAGGGTCTGGCTGTATAATGAAATTCATTACTTTCAGAGGAGATAACACTGATTAGTGTCTTTTACACCTCTACCTCTTCTGTTCTTAAATGGTCCAGTCATTTAATTGGCTGACCATGTGATAAGAAACAGAACTATTTATTTTAGCCCTGCAACGAACAGATTGAGTGTAAATAATTTGACACTCCACCTGTCGGTTATGGGCAGAAGTCAAAGATAAGCCTTTTTAAAAATTTCCACCAGGCATGAGACATGTCATCTCATGAAAGGGATTTTTCTATCTCTTATTCATTCAACAGAATATTTCAGAAATATCGTAAAAACTTTCAAAAATTTGAACAAACGAATCACAAGAGATTTAAAAAAAGGTCGCCTCTGTAGTGTAGTGGTAGCGAGCTAGCCTACAATGCTGAGGATACAGGTTCAATTTTTTTTTTTTGCGCCCTGGAGACTCCAGGAGGAGTATAGGACATGTCGTCAGATATAACACCTGAAATACATACAAGAATCACACAATGTATCACTACTATCAAGAAAGAAATTCTTGTACGCTATAAAAAGTTTCACCGATCAAGTCATTTTTCAGATTTTTTTTAAAGGAATTCAAATCCTCACAACATTTTAAAAATTGGGGTAATTTATTCATGAATTTTCTCCATGCATAAGTAGGTTTTTGTTCAAACAATTTTGTGGAGTGATTAGCCACATAATAGTCATTCCTGTTTCTCGTGTTATGATTGTTGTTTAGGTCAACAGCCGAAAGGCTGGTTTGAACCTGCAGAGGTTTCACTAAGTAAAACGAGGAGTGAGGTGGTTTACCTATGACTTCCTCACTGAGTGGAAAAGTACGCTCATCAGCATGCCGAGCCCTCTGAAAAGCACATATTTTCCACTCTGCAAATGACACCTTCATTCACCACAGGGTCTGGCTGTATAATGAAATCCATTACTTTCAGAGGAGATAACTCTTGATTAGTGTCTTTTACACCTCTACCTCTTCTGTCCTTAAATGATTCAGTCATTTAATTGGCTGACCATGTGATAAGAAACAGAACTATTTATTTTAGCCCTGCAACGAACAGATTGGGTGTAAATAATTTGACACTCCACCTGTCTGCTCTGGGCACCTGTCTGCTCTGGGTGTTATGATTGTGAACATTGAAATTCTGCATAAAATTATTTTCCCTAACATACATAATCACCTCAAAAATGTAGAGGGAGGGACAATTCCTGGCTATGGTCTGGAAATTTTCACACGTTAAAACCAACTGTTTTATAACCCACCACTGTAGTCTCTAATTTTTTTTGTTGTTTTTTTTAAATTTATTTAACGTCGCATCAACTGCAAAGGTCATTAGCGACGATGTTGGGGTGTACCTTTATGCAATGTAGGATGAAATGATTTTTTGTAACGTATGAAAATATGCCATGCCTTAGTGGGATTCGAATCCAGGACTGCATGATAAGAGGCGAGCACGTTACCAACTGCGCCAATGCGACCGGTAGTCACTAATTACTGAGGTGTAAATGCAACTTTAAATAAAGTAAGAAAGATATAAAATAATATTTTGTTTGTTGACAGTGCCATGTCATATTTTGTATGATAACTGGAATTATGAAGAATTAACGGCACTTGACTTTATTAGTCTACCTGAATTAATGCAATCACAAATGTTAAATGATGTATCAAGATTTGCGATGGATGGTCTAATACCTGTACCACTGGCATTAAATATTATTAAAAAAATATTGAATGTGAATCGGAATTATTCATCGTGGCGCATCGCTCTTCTCAATTTAAACCAATTCTACATTCTTTCTTATGGTACAGAAACTGAAAAACCTTTCCAAGTAAGTACATTTCATATAAATAAAATAAATCTTATAATGGATCCTGCACCCTATATTAATTTCTATTGTAAATATAATTAATCTTTCACTAAAAAATAAAAAAAAACCAAAGAAATAATAAAAAGCTGACCCGTTACAGCTACTATAACATTTTTTACCATTTTTTTTTAATGTAATCTTACTTTCTTCAGAAAGGATTTTGAGAAAACTGGAATAAACTGAGAAAACGTGATGAGCCAAACCAAATTCAGACTTTAAGGGTTTCCATTAAAAGCAAAAACAGAACACCGGGTGGATAGAGGAAAGGAGAAAAGCCTACAGTGAGCAAATGCTAAGAATGTAGGGTGCAAAAAAATTTTTCAGAAATGTTTCAAGTCACCTCATGTGTTCTAAAATTGGCCCTATTATAAGGAAAAACCTTTAAAATGAAAAACAGCTTATTGACTACAAACACTGATTTACAGATTAGGAAAAATTTCTTAAAACACCATGTTCGGAGTGTAGCATTATATGGGAGTAAAACGTGGGTGTTAGGGGCTGTAGAAAAGAGGAGGATAGAAGCTTTTGAAATGTGGTGTTATAGGAAAATGTTAAAGATTAGGTGGGTGGACAAAATAAGTAATTTAGAGGTTCTTAGGCGAGTGGATGAAAAAAGAAGTATGCAGAAGCATCTCACTAGAACAAGGGATACGCTAGTGGGGCATATCTTAAGACATCCAGGTATTGGTCTATCAATAATGAAGGGTAATATTGATGGAGTGAATTTTAGGGGGAGGCAAAGGTTAGAATATGTAAAGCAAATTACAAAATATGTTGGGTGTTGTAAGTATGTAGATATGAAACAACTTAAATAAGATAGATAGCTTGGAGAACTGCATCAAACCTGTCGAAAGACTGATAACAAAAAAAAATATGAGAAAAAAATCCTACTTTCTATGAACATGTTTCGGTGTACCCACCATCATCAGAAAACACAAAATTGAAACCAAACTTTTTAAAAAATGTATAAAAATTTACAGAAGATGTATCTTCTGTGATTTGTGTAAAATTATAAGTAGCTAGAGTAAGTTTTATAAAAATGACTAAAGATACAATATATTTTGTAAATTTTAATACATTTTTAAAAATCTGGTGTGAAACACTCACACAACTTTCTCTTGCCAATGCAAATAATTAATAATAAACCTAACATTAGTAATAAAACATAAGAAATAAACAAAAAACTAACCTCAACAAACATAACCTTATTTTAATCATGAGTGAATGATGCAAAATGAAAATCAACCTCAGTTTGGCTTAGAAATACGGAAAATCACTCTTTCTCTCTAAACTATGCTCTGTAGAGAAAAATGCTTTAAATAAAAGTTGTAGATCTGTTAATTTTCTATAAATTAAATTATATACACTTTTGTCGTAAAATGCATACTAAGGCCGAAATCTTAAAAAAATCAATTTTTCACACATTTTCGTGAGAAAAAAACAGAAAATTGCAAATTACCGCTAAACTAAGCGTTATACAAAAAATTGTTTGAAATAAAAGTTGTAGGTTTTTAAATTCTCTACAACTTTTATTATATAAAGTTTTGCGCTAAAATGCATATTAAAGCTGTAATCTTAAAAAAACAACGTTTTTACGTAAAAACAGGCTCACCCAGAATTTCAGCAAACATGACGCCTACCCTATCTTGTACAGAATAAAAAATTGAGTAAACCAGGCGATTTTAAAAAAAATCGTAGGACCAGTTTTTGAGAAAATCGCAAAAAAGTGAAAAATTACACGAATAAACTACCACTTCCGGTTGACCGATTTTGATGAAAATGTTCGTGTCGAGTTCGGTAGTGGTACGTAACTTAAGTTTCAAGTTTCAAGTTCGTACGATGTTCCGTTCTTGAGATATTCTGTTCACACACACACACACACACACACACACACACACACACACACACACACACACACACACACACACGCACACACACACACACACACACACACACACACACACACACACACACACAGACACACACACACACAGACCAATCGCTAAAAACATGTTTTTTGGGTTCAGGGGGTCTGAAAACGTATAGATCCGGTGAAAACTCGATTTCGAAAAATCGACATGAAAACAATACTTTCCTTCCTATATATTTATATAGGCAAGAGAAAGTAAAAAGTTCAATTCCAATTTGTGTACTCTGGCTGTTGGTGGATGGATTACCAAAAAAATTATTTAAAAACACCAGAAATGATCAAATAATGAGTAAGAACACTTACAGATTAAGTAGTATTTTTGTGGTTTTACCACATTGTTAGCTTATCACAATACTTAAAACCACACAGTTAAAGATACTGAAGTCATGAGATTGTCTTTTGTGTATGGATGGGCTGTGAGGAAGGGAAGTGAAAATTTGACAGTGCTGCCAACCTCAACAGTGAGACACATTTCACTTCTATACAGTTTCTACCTACATCTTGTAAGCTGCGGTTTATTCCGAGAAAATGTTTTCTTCATAAACCTTTTAAGAAATAAATGTGACCTGTAATATTGCCTGTAGCTTAATTTATACGACTAGAAATATTTTATTTACTGTAATTACCTTATTCAATTGGAACACAATTTTGAATTGCCTTCTTTACTATCGCTGTCACCAGCGTCTTTACTATCAGTTTCACTAGTATCTTCCTAACTATTTCCTTTTTTTACCAGGTGTCAACAAAACTGTTGAAGAATAGCTTCTTCACGTCTTTAATTTCCTTTTATATTTTTCGAATTGTAGAAAAAGAAACATCACAGCAGTTAGCCACCCGCTCATGGCTTTTGTTAAGAGACAGGGAAAGGCATTTTTGTTTAGCTTCAACTTCACAGCAGTGTTCCGTACTGTGAATAGTCTGTTTATGTTTTCGAGAAACTAACATTTCTGTTTACGGTAACAAACAGTTATATTCGTATAGTTAACCTATAAAAGGTTCCGCAATGTATTGTACTGAGTATAGTATAAGTTTTTGTATTTGTTATACTGAAATAAAAGCAGTCGCGCTTGCGCACTGATGATTTCCCCCTTTACCCCTCGTTGCAAACAAGGGCAAACTCGTGACTCAAGTAACTAAAATAACATTAATTTTTTCAGAGATGTAATCCTTCTCAGTATTTATCCTGTAATTGTCATGATATACTGTAGCGTCTGTAAATAAACGGTTCATCCTTTAATTGTCATGACATGCAAAGAGGTTTACTTCTCCGAAAGTATAAATGTTATAATTATGTAATTTTAAGTGTAGCGATGAGTTGACAATGTGGTAAAGCCATGAGAGTTCTACATACTCAATTGATTAGTGTTCTTACTCATTCTTTGACCATCTATGATGATCTGTAATAATTTTTTTATAATAAAATTTAAAAAAAAATGTAACAACAATTTCAACATAATTTGATACAGGATTTTTTAGACAAATTTTAATAAGTTTGAACATAAATTCATAGATTTTTGATGCTAAATTTAATTTAATGATAGGAATAATAAAAATGTACAAAGGTAATTTTTTTTTCTTTTATTGCATCAGATAGAAAATACTTTATTTCCACAAACTAACTACGAACATGTACACTTGAACAAGACACCAGATTTTCAAAAATTGATTTCTGCGGGTATTAAAATAATTCATTAATAATTTAAAATTGTTTTTCTTGTAGAAACTATTTTGTTTTACTTTAATACTGACCCACCAAGATAATCTAGAGGTAAAGTCGTCACCGCGAATCAACTATTGAACGCCTGATTTTCAGAGACGAAAATTCCTGGTTCAAATCCTAGTAAAGGTAGTTTACTTTTATACGGATTTGAGTACTAGACAGTGGTTGCCGGTGTGCTTTGATGGATGGGGTTCAATGAACCATACTCTCTCAGGAATGGTTGACCTGGGTTTGTGGAAGACTACACCTCATTTACACGTCATACACATCATCCTCATCTCATTGGGTCATGGGGTTGCTTATTGTTCTGAATTTAACTGATTGCAACGTAAACAAAATAGTAATAAAAAACAAACAAAAATTAATACTATGTATTGTAAGATTTATTAAATGATTTGATAAATTGTTATAAATTTTGATAGAAGCGTACAGTCCTTTTTTACTTTCTCTTGCCTATATGAATATATAGGAAGGAAAGTATTGTTTCCATGTCGATTTTTCGAAATCGAGTTTTCACCGGATCTACACGTTTTCAGACCTCTGAATCCGAAAACCATGTTTTTAGCGATTGGTCTGTGTGTGTGTGTGTGTGTGTGTGTGTGTGTGTGTGTGTGTGTGTGTGTGTGAACAGAATATTTTAAGAACGGATTATCGTACGAACTTGAAACTTAAGTTAGACACCACTACCGGACGCGACACGAACATTTTCATCAAAATCGTTCAACCGGAAGTACTAGTAGTTTATTCGTGTAATTTTTCACTTTATTGCGATTTTCTAAAAAAACGGGTCCTACGATTTTTTTTTAAATCCCCTGGTTTACTAAATTTTTTATGCTCTACAAGATAGGGTAGGCGCCATGTTTGCTGAAATTCTTGGTAAGGCTGTGTTCAAGTAAAAAATTAATTTTTTAAGATTACGGCTTTAATATGCATTTTAGCGCAAAATTTTTTATAAAAATAAATGTGGAAAATTTAAAATCCTTCAACTTTTATTTCAAATATTTTTTGTATAACGCTTAGTTAAGCGGTAATTAGCAATTTTCTATTTCTTCTCAAGAAAACGTGTGAAAAATCGATTTTTTTCAGATTTCAGCCTTAGTATGCATTTGACGACAAAAGTGTATATAATCAAATTTATAGTAAATTAAAAGATCTACAACTTTTATTTAGATCATTTTTCTCTACAGAGCCTAGTTTAGCGTGAAAGAGTGATTTTCCGTATTTTTAAGCCAAACTGACGTTAATTTTCATTTTGCGTCTTTCACTCATGATTAAAATTAAGTTACGTTTATTGAGGTTAGTTTTTTGTTTATTTCTAATGTTTAATTACTAATGTTAGGTTTATTGTTAATTATTTGGATTGGCAAGAGAAAGTTGTGTGAGTGTTTCACACCAGATTTTTGTATCTGGTAGTTCTGTTGTACAATTTTAGAACAATTTTTTTGTCAGGTCGGGTGCTAAACCCCTGTGAGGATAACAATAAGCTGGTGAACTGCGCTGGCGCAATTGCTAGTATATAAATAAACGGTTTATATGAATTGAACCGACCTTCAATTTAAGCGAACTGAAGAATAATAAATTGAAGGCTAAATTTCAATTAAATTAATAATATTTTTAGAAGTTGGTCATTGAAGGGTAATGACCAGTATTGTTTCGAGGGGAGGGGGAGGTGTAAGACTACTCAACTGTTACGATCATTGATTGCATTGATTCACTTTCCATTCAATCGGCGGCCTTCCCATTTATTACCTATGCCATTCTAACTGTACGGGAGATTACACTGTTGATTTCAGTTTTTACTTTCTTACTGCGAGTCTGGAGTCTTTTTTTTACATTTTTTATTTATTTTTTTTTCTTGCGCCCTGGAGACTCCAGGAGGAGTATAGGACATGTTGTCAGTTATAACATCTGAAATACATATAAGAATCACACAATGTATCACTACTATCAAGAAAGATTATTCTTGTACGCTATAAAAGTTTCACCGATCAAGTAATTTTTCAGATTTTTTTAAAGGAATTCAAATCCTCACAACATTTTAAAAATTGGGGTAATTTATTCATGAATTTTCTCCCTGCATAAGTAGGTTTTTGTTCAAACAATTTTGTGGAGTGATTAGCCACATAATAATCATTCCTGTTTCTCGTGTTACGATTGTGAACATTGAAATTCTGCATAAAATTATTTTGCCTAACATACATAATCACCTCAAAAATGTAGAGGGAGGGAACTGTAAGCAATTTAAGCTCCTTAAATAATGTCCTGCATGAGGTTAGCTGGTTAGCTCCCACCATACACCTAACAGCTTTCTTTTGAATTTTAAAAACTCTATTCATATTACCCATGCTAGAATTACCCCATACTAAAATACCATAACGGATAAGAGGCAGAATGAGGCCATGATAAGCTGCCATTAGTAATTTTTTATCATTTAATCTGGCAATTTGTTTTAGTGCAAATACCCCAGATGCAGTCTATGCAGTCTGGATCTATAATACAGAGCGAAAAAGTGTACTAACTGGGCAAAACATTTCATAACTTTTCTTCAGGAATTTCCGGACTATCTGTATATCTTGGGTTCGAATCCCATTCAGGCACGGCTTATTTTCATACGTTACAAAAAATTCATTTCATCCTTCACCGTCTGCATTAGCAGTATTTGCAGAACAGTCGAACGTTAAAAAAAATCGGTCAACCGTAAGTAGTAGTTTATTCGTGCAATTTTTCACTTATTATTATACGATTTTTTAAAAAATCACCTAGTTAACTACATTTTTTATGTTCTCTACAAGATAGAATAAACGCCAGGTCTGCTAAAATTCTTGGGGAGCCTGGGAGGCTAAAAAAAAAATTTTAGGAACGTGGGAAAACGTAAGAAAAAATTAATTTTTTTTAAATTGCGGCATTAAATATGCATTTTAGGGCAAAAGCGTATATAATGCAAGTTGAACATTTAAAAACCTACAACTTTTATTTCAAGCGTTTTTTGTACAACCCTTAGTTTAGCATAAATTAGTAACTTTCAGTATTTTTTGGTCAAAATCGGTAAAAAATTAATTTTTTTGATATTGCGGCCGGTGAGTATACTAATATGCACTTACGACAAATGTGAATAAAATTACTTATATAAAATAAAAAAATCTACAATTTTTACCTTCTCTTGCCTATATGAATATAAAAGAAGGAAAGTATTGTTTTCATATCGATTTTTCACCGGATCTGCACGTTTTCAGACCCCCTGAACCCAAAAAACATGTTTTTAGCGATTGGTCTGTGTGCGTGTGAACAGAATATCTCAAGAACGGATCATCGTACGAACTTGAAACTTGAAACTTAGTTAGATACCGCTTGAGGACCCGACAAGAACATTTTCATCAAAATCGGTCAACCGGAAGTTGTAGTTTATTCGTGTCATTTTTACTTTTTTGCGATTTTCTCAAAAATGGCTCATACGATTTTTTTTAAAAATCGCCTTATTTACTAAATTTTTTATGCTCTACAAGATAGTAGGCGCCATGTCTGCACTTATTATAAAAGCTTATTTTTATGCACTTTACGACAAATGTGTATGTAATTAGTTATATAAAATAAACAAATCTGGTGTGAAACACTCACACAACTTTCTCTTGCCAATGCAAATATTTAACAATATAACCTAACATTAGTAATAAAACATTAGAAATAAACAGAAAACTAACCTCAACATAACCTAATTTTAATCATGAGTGAAATACGTAAAATGAAAATCAAACTCAGTTTGGCTTAGAAATACGGAAAATCACTCTTTCTCTCTAAACTAGGCTCTGTAGAGAGAAATGCTCTAAATAAAAGTTGTAGATCTTTTAATTTTCTATAAATTTAATTTAAACTCTTTTGTCGTAAAATGCATACTAAGGCCGAAATCTTAAAAAAGTCAATTTTTCACACATTTTCGTGAGAAAAAAACATAAAATTGCAAATTACCGCTAAACTAAGCGTTATACAAAAAATTGTTTGAAATAAAAGTTGTAGGATTTTTAATTCTCTACAATTTTTATTATATAAAGTTTTGCGCTAATATGCATATTAAAGCCGTAATCTTAAAAAAACAACATTTTTACGAGAAAACACCCTCATCAAGAATTTCAGCAAACATGACGCCTACCCTATCTTGTAGAGAATAAAAAATTTAGTAAACCAGGCGATTTTAAAAAGAATCGTAGGACCAGTTTTTGAGAAAATCACAAAAAAGTGAAAAATTACACGAATAAACTACTACTTCCGGTTGACCGATTTTGATGAAAATGTTCGTGTCGGGTCCGGTAAGGGTATGTAACTTAAGTTTCAAGTTTCAAGTTCGTACAACGTTCCGTTCTTGAGATATTTTGTACACACACACACACACACACACACACACACACACACACACACACACACACACACACACCCAGACCAATCGCTAAAAACATGTTTTTTGGGTTCAGGGGGTCTGAAAACGTATAGATCCGGTGAAAACTCGATTTCTTAAAATCGACATGAAAACAATACTTTCCTTCCTATATTCATATAGGCAAGAGAAAGTAAAAGTCTAAATTTTTTATTGAAGGATGTTTTTCTATGGAGCTTAGTTTAGCGTCAATTAGTGATTTCCAGTATTTTTAATTTCTTCATTGAGGTTGATTTTCACTTTGCATTGTTTAATAATGATTAAATTTATGTTTTGTTGTTCATTATTTACATTGACAAGTGAAAATCGTGTGAGTGTTTCACATCGATTTTTTTATTTTAGGAATACATGCAGAAATTAATATCGCCACAATTTAACCGACTTCAGTTGTCATCCAATACACAAAATGAATCAATGGAAATAGAACTTCTTACGCCTTATATTGCTGAAACAGCTTGTTCAATTCATTTAAAAGAATGTCTGAAAGAAGCATTGACTATTTTCAAACAATGGAAAACTAAACAGCAATCCGATTTGAAAAATATGTAAGTATGTTTTTTTTACAAAATTATATCGCTGTAAAAGCCTGAAGTTTTTCTTACTTAATTAATTAATTGACAATTGAGGAGGTCCACGTAAAAAGGGTTGATATTAAGAAACCGAGATTTGAGGTGTATAAGATACAAGAAATCTTTTATATTTCTGTTGTTTAGGTCATCAGCTGAAAGGCTGGTTTGAACCTGTAGAAGTTTTACTAAGTAAAACGAGGAATGAGGTGGTTTACCATTGCCACAACTCACTGAACAAAAAAGTACGCTTGTCAGCATGCCGGGCCCTCTGAAAAGCGCATATTTTCCACTCTGCAAATGACACCTTCACTTCATTCACCACAAGGTCTGGCTGTATAATGAAATTCATTACTTTCAGAGGAGACAACTCTGATTAGTGTATTTTACACCTCTACCTCTTCTGTTCTTAAATGATCCAGTCATTTAATTGGCTGAACATGTAATAAGAAACATAACTAATTATTTTAGCCCTGCAACAAACAGATTGACTGCAAACAATTTGACACTCCACCTGTCTGTTATGGGCAGTTTATATTTCTAATACGACAAAAGTATATATTATTACTTTATATATACAAAAGTATATATTATTACTTTATATATACAAAAGTATATATAAAGTTTTACTTTATATATACAAAAGTATATATAAAGTTTTAGAAAATTACAAAACGTTCAACTTTTATTTTAAGCATTTTTTACTTTCTCTTGCCTATATAAATATATAGGAAGGATGTATTGTTTTCATGTCGATTTTTCGAAATCGAGTTTTCACCGGATCTACACGTTTTCAGACCTTCTGAATCCAAAAAACATGTTTTTAGCGTTTGCCCTGTGTGTGTGTGTGTGTGTGCGTGCGTGCGTGCGTGCGTGCGCGCGCGCGTGTGTGTGCGTGAGCGCGTGCGTGTGCGTGTACGTGTGCGTGTGTGTGTGTGTAAACAGTATATCTCAAGAACGAAACATCGTACGACTTCGAAACTTGAAACTAGATACTACTACCGGACGCGACACGAACATTTTCATCAACATCGGTCAACCAGGAGTAGTAGTTTATTCGTGTAATTTTTCACTTTTTTGCAATTTTCTCAAAACTGGTCCTACGATTTTTTTAAAAATCGCCTGGTTTACTAAATTTTTTATGCTCTACAAGATAGGGTAGGCGCCATGTTTGCTAAAATTCTTGGTGAGGGTGTTTTCACGTAAAAACTTTTTTTTTTAAGATAACGGCTTTAATATGCATTTTAGCACAAAAATGAATATTAAAAGTTGTAGAGAATTTAAAATCCTACAACTTTTATTTCAAATATTATTTTGTATAACGCTTAGTTTAGCGGTAATTAGTGATTTTCTGAGTTTTTTCTCACGAAAACGTGTGAAATCTCGATTTTTTTTAAGATTTCGGCCTTAGTATGCATTTTACGACAAAAGTGTAATAATAAAATTTGTAGGAAATCAAAAGATCTACAACGTTTATTTAAAGAATTTTTCTCTACAGAGCCTAGTTTATCGTGAAAGAGCTATTTTCCGTATTTTTAGGCCAAACTGAGGTAGATTTTTATTTTACGTCTTTCACTTATGATTCAAATTAGGTTATGTTTATTGAGGTTAGTTTTTTGTTTATTTCTAATGTTAGTATTTACGATTATTATTTGCATTGGCAAGAGAAAGTTGTGTGAGTGTTTCACACCAGATTTTTTTAATAAGATTAAGAAGAGACTGTACCTTGTATCCCGCCAGTGTTAAATTTGCTATATTCAAGTACATTATTCGTAGGTTTGGTAAAAGATAGGAAAATGAAACTTTACACACTTAATCGTTGTCGAGTTTCTCTAGCCATTGACATTTTTTCAATTTAATCTGTTGAAGTAGAAAATTGAAAACAAAATAATGAATAACATAAAACTTTTACACAATTTTTTCTACGATTTTCGTATATTGGTAATTTTTGGAGCACCTGAGAAAGTCATAAAAATGTGGGTATGTGTGCATGTACAAAATAAATAGCTAGAAAAAATTTCAAGCTTCTAGGTTTAACGGTTTCTGAGAAAAATGTACCTAAATTTTAAAATCAAAATTTACGAGAACAGGCAAAAAGAAAAAGGCACAAATCAAAAACAAGATGAACACAAACAAGTAAATTTCCTAACAACAGTTGGTTAGAAATCTGAACCAACAGCTGAGAATATTTAATAAAATAACAGATATTTAAAAAAACTAAAATTCCCTTTGCTCTAAAACGCTAAGTATAAAATTATGAAAAATATTCGTTCTTGGTGACATAATAATTTTTCTGGGTAACCTGCTAAAAACTTAATCTTTTCATTAAAATAAATTTTTTGACGTAATTTAATGGTTTTTTTTTTTGGTATATCTAGGTCTAAACTATATAAAAATATCAAAAACCAAAAATCGAAATTTTCAGCAAAATCATCATACAGTCTCACCCATAGGTTATAGATGTTTTTAGTTTACATTGGTAAGATAAAGTCATGTAAATGTTTCACACCAGGTTTTTTTAGAAGTAGACAAAATTAAGTGTAGTACCTTACTGAAATTTTTGTTTTGCAGGATTAGAGATGATGTAAGAACAATAATCTACTGTACAGCTGTGGATCGTGGTTCCAACCGAGACTGGTTATTTTTATGGGAAAAACTCAAGAATACAGTTGACAAGACAGATCGAAAGTCTATAATCGATGGACTGGCATGTACAAAAAATATACAACAATTAGAAAAGTAAGGATATAGACTATCACTAAATTATTATTATTATTATTATGATCTAACGTCTAAAGGTAAGCGCACAGCGAACGCTGGTCGCAGGTCGCTGGTCTTAGGGCAAGCGCACAGTGAACGCTGGTCGCTGGTCTTAGGGCAAGCGCACAGTGAACGCTGGTCGCTGGTCTTAGGGCAAACGCACAGTGAACGCTGGTCGCTGGTCTTAGGGTAAACGCACAGTGAACGCTGGTCGCTGGTCTTAGGGTAAACGCACAGTGAACGCTGGTCGCTGGTCTTAGAGTAAGGGCACAGTGAACGCTGGTCGCAGGTGGCTGGTCTTAGGGCAAGCGCACAGTGAACGCTGGTCGCTGGTCTTAGGGTAAACGCACAGTGAACGCTGGTCGCTGGTCTTAGGGCAAACGCACAGTGAACGCTGGTCGCTGGTCTTAGGGTAAACGCACAGTGAACGCTGGTCGCTGGTCTTAGGGTAAACGCACAGTGAACGCTGGTCGCTGGTCTTAGGGCAAACGCACAGTGAACGCTGGTCGCTGGTCTTAGGGCAAACGCACAGTGAACGCTGGTCGCTGGTCTTAGGGCAAGCGCACAGTGAACGCTGGTCGCTGGTCTTAGGGTAAACGCACAGTGAACGCTGGTCGCTGGTCTTAGAGTAAGGGCACAGTGAACGCTGGTCGCAGGTCGCTGGTCTTAGGGCAAGCGCACAGTGAACGCTGGTCGCTGGTCTTAGGGCAAGCGCACAGTGAACGCTGGTCGCTGGTCTTAGGGCAAGCGCACAGTGAACGCTGGTCGCTGGTCTTAGAGTAAGGGCACAGTGAATGCTGGTCGCAGGTCGCTGGTCTTAGGGCAAGCGCACAGTGAACGCTGGTCGCTGGTTTTAGGGCAAGCGCACAGTGAACGCTGGTCGCTGGTCTTAGAGTAAGGGCACAGTGAATGCTGGTCGCAGGTCGCTGGTCTTAGGGCAAGCGCACAGTGAACGCTGGTCGCTGGTCTTAGGGTAAACGCACAGTGAACGCTGGTCGCTGGTCTTAGAGTAAGGGCACAGTGAACGCTGGTCGCAGGTTGCTGGTCGCTTACAAGCGGGAGCCTGCTAGTAGGAATAGGTCATTATATTATAATCGGACGTCTCACAGTAAACGCTGGTGAAGAAACTGCGCGCTAGTCATCTGCGCATATCAGCTCACTAGTTTGTTTAGAATAAACCTGCCTGCTGCTTGCTGGCAGGTTGCTAAATGTACTTGGCGTCGTATAATACGTATTCATAAATAATAACAACTTGTTAATTAATTTTTAACATCTATATATTAATAGCGAGCAGGTTTTTTTCAACACGATTTTAACCACCTGAACCTTCACCGATTTTCCCCGAAGTGGGCTCAAATGAATCGTCTGTTCGAGTAGATTTGCAGAAAACTATCCAAAATCAAAACTATATTTCGTTTTATGACCGTAAAATAGGAGGTCTAAAATGGATTGGAGAGGGGGCAAGTTCAATGAACTGAAGTATAGGCCTCTTTCTCTCTCTTTCTCTATCTATCCCTCCCACATCTCGCACAGCTATTTCAGTTTGGAGAGGGGGCTACAATCACTATTTTCTTCAGGCAACCACACTGATATCATTTTCTTCATTTTAATTGGCCTGCCTCCTCACATTTTAAAATTAAAGGTTGGTGCCATAGTAATTATATTACGTAACATCAACGTAATCAGTGGGTAAATGAATGGCACAAGACTGGTGATGAAAAGAATGTACGAAAATTTTCTTGATTTAGAAGTCATAACAGGGGCAGCCAAAGGCAGAAGGGTTTTACTACAGCAGTTAGATCTAACCCCTTCGGATAGTACTTTGCCATTTACATTTAAAAGAAGACAGTTCCCAATCCGTTTAGCATTTGCGATTACAATAAATAAATCCCAAGGCCAAACATTCAACAAAGTTGGCCTTTATCTGCCACAGCTGGTATTTTTACATGGATAATTGTACGTTGCTATGTCACGTGTTAGATAATTTTTGATAGCCTAAAAGTTCAAATGATGCCACACAACAATAAAACAAAAAATGTTGTTTACAGAGAAGTTCTATAAAAACAAATTTACACTTTTGTGCGGGTTTCGGGTTTCACCTACTAGGTGAACCTAGTAGGTTTATAAAACTAACTTTAAATGATTATTAGTGGCCAAACGATGCTCTATAATATTGAATATCGGTTATCAAAAAGTTCAAAATACGTTTAAAATGTTCAAAGTAATCACAAATCTTTATTCCGGTAATATTGGTTGCTTTCGCAAGATGCACCATTACTTTTGAAAACGAGTTGTACTTTAGACAATATAAAATTAAACGTTTCCAGAGTCATTCTCAGGCATTTAAAAAAACCTGTCTCTATCATTTTTTTAATTACAGAAAAAGATGATTATGCCGAACAATTTTCTGTTCTTATTAATGTCACTAACGGTATCGTCTTTAAATTATAATAATTTCGTGGAAACCTTTTTCATAAGAAATAATTAATCATTTCTGCTGGTACTGGAACTCAACTTGAATACCGACAACTACCATTTCCCATCCTACCCTACCATTCCACCATTTCCCTAAGGTCAAATCTGCATTAAAAGGACAAGATTTGAGTCTGTGGAAGCTGTAAAAGAGAAAGCGGCACGTGTCCTGAAGGAGCTGACAGAAGATGACTTCCAGCACTGTTTCCAACAATGGAAAATTCGCATGAAGCGTCGTAGGGATAGAGAAGAAGTGTATATTGAAGGTGACAATAAGTTATTCATTATGTTTGGAGTGTAGCATTATACGGAAGTGACACGTGGGTGATAGGGGCTGTAGAAAAGAAGAGGATAGAAGCTTTTTAAGTGTGGTGTTATAGGAAAATATTAACGATTAGGTGGGTGGACAAAATAAGTAATTTAGAGGTTTTTAGGCGAGTGGATGAAAAAATAAGTATATGGAAGCATCTTACCAAAAGAAGGGATAGGCTAGTGGGGCATATCCTAAGACATCCAGGTATTGGGCTATTAATAATGGAGGGTAATATTGAGGGAGTAAATTGTAGAGGGAGGCAAAGATTAGAATATATAAAGCAAATTACAGAAGATGTAGGGTGTTACAGGTATGTAGATATGAAACGACTTGCGCAAGATAGAACAGGTTGGAGAACTGCATCAAACCAGTCGAGAGACTGATGACAAAAAAAAGTTATTATGTATAAAATTAAAATTAAATTTTTTATAACGTCAATCTCGATATTTAATAGCCACACCTCGTATATCTACCTAACTATTTAAAAAAATAAGGTTGGATTCAATATGGCGGATCTAAGATGGCCGACACCATTGTCAAATACAACCCAGAATAGTTTCTTTGATACAGTAACCAGCTGCAATTGACGTAGCTACCCTGTGAATCTCAGTTAGCTATAATGAAGCCGTTTCCAGACTTTATGGATACTCGGTACAACGTTAATCGACATAACTACTTGTACTAGTTTGATAAAAACCTTCATAATTTATAATTCAAACACAGTTAAAATAAAATAATCAAGAGCTTTGAGCGTTGATTAAGGGGGTAGTCAACCCAGAAAATGAAAATCAAAACTTCTGGGTATAATTTATCATTATTTATTTTAAATGAAAGTAATTTACTAGTAATGATCTACCACTTAAACCAAGCCGAAAAATTAATTACAGCCCCTAATATAAGGGTAAGGTTGGAAAAGCGGGCTTTTACTGGGAATCAAATATCTCAGGAACCAAGAAAGATATCAACATGATTCTTATGCTACAAAATACAGAAAATTGCTGTCTATTATCTGTTGTATGCGCTTTTATGTATTATTTCTTACAAGAAATGTATTGAAGAAAAACCATATTTTCAAAAACATATATTTTATGTATTCACAAATTATTTTTTAACTAAATCCCTAATAAGGTTTTTGTAATAATAATTCCACAAATAATAGAGCAAGAAATTATGAACATTTGAAAGAAACATCATCCAAATATCTTCAAAACAAACCAAAATATTTAATTCCCAAGAATGTACAATCATGCTAAAACCATATATCCGGAAAACTTGAAGTTGAAGAAATAATATCACTCGCCTTGCTAGTGGCTTTATTTTAAACAGATGTTTTTATAACTTTTTATCAACGTACAAACAAAGTAAACAAATGTGATTCAGAAAATATTAAACTTCAAATAAATGTAAAAAACAGCCGAAATTAAAAAAAATCATCTTCTTGAGTTGACTACCCCCTTAAGGTTTTTGCTCCCAACAAGGAACGAGTCAGGTTTAATTTTTGCTGATTAATTCCTGTTTTGTAGACAGCCTTCATGATCAATAAAAATATAAATTAATTATTGTTTTTCAGGTACTTAATGATGTCGGTAAATGGAACGAATGAATTCAAGAGTAAAAAAGAAAGAAAATTGGTGCTTAATTCAGTAGTAAAAAATCCAGCGTCTGTAGACGTAGTACTTAACTTCATAATGAATCACAAGGACGAAATCAAGAAAGCGTAGTAAGTCTTTAATTATAGTTTAGTACGTCATAAAATTTTAAATTTATTACTGCCATAAATATTACGGATGATTGTGTAATTTTTATTTTATAATTTTTTAGTTAATAAATTAGTTTTATAATTGATTAATTTTTATACTTTCTCGAGCTGTCTACAGCACAGTAGGGGCAGACTAGCGTAAGATTCATTCCGTGCAATCAATTTACCGAAGGGCCGTACGAGACCAAAAATAAATTTTTTTAATAAAATATTTTATAACGACCGCTGTTCAGCTAAAGTAAAAATCTGGTGTGAAACACTCACACGACTTTCTCTTGCCAATGCAAATAATGAACAATATAACCTAATATTAGTAATAAAACATTAGAAATAAACAATAAACGAACCTCAAAAACATATCCTAATTTTAATCATGAGTGAAAGACGCAAAATGAAAATCAACCTCAGTTTGGCTTAAAAATACGAAAAATCACTCTTTCACTCTAAACTAGGCTCTGTAGAGAAAAATGCTCTAATAAAAAGTTGTAGATCTTTTTATTTCCTATAAATTTTATTATAGACACTTTTGCCGTAAAATGCATACTAAAGCTGAAATCTTAAAAAAATTATTTTTTTACACGTTTTCGTGAGAAAAAAAACAGAAAATTGCTAATTACCGCTAAACTAAGCGTTATATAAAAACATGTTTGAAATAAAAATTGTAGGATTTTTAATTCTCTACATATTTTATTATATACATCTTTGCGCTGAAATTCATATTAAAGCCGAAATCTTAAAAAAACAATATTTTTACGAGAAAACAACCTCTTTAAGAATTTCAGCCGACATAGCGCCTACCCTATCTTGTAGAGCATTAAAAATTCAGTAAATGAGGCGATTTAAAAAAAAATATCGTAGGAGCCGTTTTTGAGAAAATCGCAAAAAAATGAAAAAAATACACGAATAAACTACTTTTTCCGGTTGACCGATTTTCATGAAAATGTTCGTGTCGGGTCTGGTAGTAGTATCTAACTTAAATTTCAAGTTTCAAATTCGTACGATGTTCCGTTCTTGAGATATTCTGTTCACATACACACAGACCAATCGCTAAAAACATGTTTTTTGGGTTCAGGGGGTCTGAAAACGTGTAGATCCGGTAAAAACTCGATTTCAAAAAATCGACATGAAAACAATACTTTCCTTCCTATATATTCATATAGGCAAGAGAATGTAAAAAGAAGACAAACATTTTACGGAGACCTTTTTATAATAATTGGATGACAACCGGTTGACAAAACAAATTTTTAATACAATTAACGATAGATATAAAGCGCCGGATAAATGATTTTAAAAAGTTATAAAGAATGTTAAGAAAACTAGAATAAACCAATAAAACTTAATGAACCAAACCAAATTCAGACAATTACGGACTTTAGAGGCTCTCATAAAGAGCAAAAACAGAACACCCAGTGGATAGAAGAAAGGAGCAAAGCCTACAGTGAAAGAATGCTGAGAATGTGGGCTCCTTGAAACAGCTGGTCACCTCATGTGGTCTAAAATTTTTCCTTTTCTTATTTTCTTTTTTTTTTAGCCCAGAATCAACTACCAAGAGATTACTCGTAAATTTTGGAATGCCATCTAGCCTATAGTTACTGCTTCAGAACAAATAAAAACACACACATATACATACAGACAAATACCCTTCTAAAAATCACTTTTTGGCTTCATGGGAACATGAAGATAATTTGAATCTGTGTATAGAAAATTTCAAACCATTGTAATACTATCTTACTCCACAGGTACGTATCCAGAAATTTTTCGAGGGGGTAAATTAAAATATTGTATACAAAAGCGCGCGCGTATATACACATAAATATATTTTTTCCTCATTTATAGGCAATTTTAGACGTTTCTGGAAGCTCTTTTTGCAGCCCAATTCTCAGCATTCAATCACTATTGGCTTCTCTCCTTTCTCTGGCCACCCGGTGTTCTGTTTTTGCT
Source organism: Catonia carolina (assembly GCA_035578175.1). Taxonomy (NCBI): domain Eukaryota; kingdom Metazoa; phylum Arthropoda; class Insecta; order Hemiptera; family Achilidae; genus Catonia; species Catonia carolina. The sequence goes on along the minus strand of JAQMRL010000005.1, from coordinate 68,623,107 downwards.
CTTCATGGAAACCCTTAAAGTCTGTAATAATTCTCTGAATTTGGTTCGTTTCATTAAGTTTTTTCGGTTTACAATTTTCCGGTTTTCTCAATGTCCTTTTTGACTTCTTTAAACCATTTATCCGACAAGTTAGGTCTGTTGTTTAGTGTCTTCAAAATTTGTTTTGTCAACTGGTTATCATCCATTCGATAGCTACAGGTGTCCGTAAAATTTTAACCTTCTTTTTCTAATCGTTTCCATTAAGCGTTCGTTTTCCTTGTACAAACACAATCAAATATGGGACCATGAAGATAATTTGAATCTGTGTGTAGACAATTTCAAACCATTGCAATACTATCTTACCGCACAGGTACGTATCCAGAAATTTTTCAAGGGGGTAAATTAAAATATTGTAGACAAAAGCATTTTATTTTCGGGGGGGAGGTCCTCTTAGCCTCCTTAAGCATACGTGCCTGCTCTAAACTGATGATGGAATCCGTGAAATAAAAAATTGTTTTAAAATTCACTCTACCCACCGGGTTGGTCTAGAGGTAAAGTCGTCGCCAAAATCAGCTGTTTAACAGCTGATTTTCGGTGACGAAGGTTCTTGGTTCAAATCCTAGTAAAGGTAGTTACTTTTATACGGATTTGAATGCTAGACAGTGGTCACCGGTGTACTTTGATGGTTGGGGTTCAATTAACCATACTCTCTCAGGAATGGTTGGCTTGAGTCTGTACAAGACTACACCTCATTTATACGTCATACACATCATCCTCATCTCATTGGGTCATGGGGTTGCTTATTGTGCTGAATTGAACAGATTGCAACGTACACATATTAGGAATTAAAAAAAAAGCATTTTATTTTCGGGGGGGGGGGCCTTGCCTCCTTGAGCATACGTGCCTGCTCTAAACTGATGATGGAATCCGTGTAATAAAAAATTGTTTTAAAATTCACTCTAATAAAAAGAATCACTTAAATCGATTTGAATTTTTAATTTCCTCAAATAACTTGTGTTTTTATGTTTTGTTGTGTAAATTTTAATTGATAATAGAAGTCAAGTCACGGTTGACCCCCCCTAGCTATACTTTATTGGATGTACTTCCCCCCTGTTGTGTCTCATCTGGCAGTAAATATACAAGTAGGCGACATGAACAGCGTTTTAAATAGATCTGCCAACTGTACTACTGTACTGTAACTTTTTATCGATTTGTGTAGCATCTATTTTATATATCAGGAACCGTTTTATTTTAAACAAACGATGCATTTTGATGTATTTTTTGGCTTGAGTAGACATAAGTTTTGAAAATGGTCACACAACGGTCTTTGCTCGTTTCAAGATAAGGTAAGCGCCATGTCTGCTGAAATTCTTGGGAGGGCCTGTGTTCTAGTAGAAAATGATTAAGATTGCAGTCTTTATATTCATTCTAGAGCAAAAAAGTATAGCTACATGAAATTTGTAGTACATGTAAAAAAGGCTATAACTTTTATTTAGAAAACTTTTTGAATTTTTACTTTCTCTTGCCTATATGAATATCGTTTTCATGTCAATTTTTCGAAATCAAGTTTTAAGCGGATCTACACGTTTTCAGACCCCTTGAATCCAAAAAAACATGTTTTTAGCGATTGGTCTGTGTTGGTGTGAACAGAATATCTCAAGAACGGAACATCGTACGAACTTGAAACTTGAAACTTAAGTTAGGCACCACTACCGGACCCGACACAAACAGTTTCATCAAAATCGGTCAACCGGAAGTAGTTGTTTATTCGTGGAATTTTTCACTTTTTTGCAATTTTCTGAAAAACGGGCAAAGATTGAATTCAAAAAATGGCAGTAGCTCGAGAAGAAACCCGACACCTATAGTGTGTAAAGTTTTATTTCCCTATCTTTTACCAATCCTATGAAAAATGTACCTAAAATTAGGAAATTTGACATTGACGGGATACAAAGTACAGTCTCCCCTTTTAATAAGAAATGCACGTTGCGCACCACTCAAAGTATTCATGATACCAAAATGGGAAGGTGTCGTGGATAGACTGGCGTAAGTTATTCATTGGCGTAGTAGGTAACGTGCTCGCCTCTCATTATGTTGTCTTGGGTTCGAATCCCATTCAAGCAAGGCATATTTTCATACGTTACAAAAATCATTTCATCCTTCACCGTCTGCATTAGCAGTAATTGCAGAACAGTCGGACGTTAAACAAAAAAAAACCTAATAATAATAATAATAAAAAAAAAAATTAGTGTGAAACACTCACACGACTTTCTCTTGCCAATGCAAATAATGACCAATATATTCTAACATTAGAAATAAACAAAAAACCAACCTCTAAAAACAAAACCTTATTTTAATCATGAGGGAAAGACGCAAAATGAAAATCAAACTCAGTTTGGCTTAAAAATACGGAAAATCACTCTTTCACGCTAAACTAGGCTCTGTAGAGAAAAATGCTGTAAATAAAGTTGTAGATCTTTTAATTTTCTTTAAATTTTATTAAATAAACGTTTGTCGTAAAATGGATACTAAGGCCGAAATCTTAAAAAAATCGATTTTTTACACGTTTTCGTGAGAAAAAACAGAAAATCGCTAATTACCGCTAAACTAAACGTTATACAAAAAAAAATGTTTAAAATAAAAGTTATAGTACGCTATTTTAAATTTTCTACAACTCTTATTATAAAAATTTTTGCGCTAAAATGCATATTAAAGCCGCAATCTTAAAAAAACAAATTTTTTACATTAAAACAGCCTGACCAAGAATTTCAGCAAACATTGCGCCTACCCTATCTTGTAGAGTATAAAAAATTAAGAAAATCAGGCGATTTAAAAAAATCGTAGGACCAGTTTATGAGAAAATCGCAAAAAAGTGAAAAATTACACGAATAAACTACTACTTCCGGTTGACCGATTTTGATGAAAATGTTTGTGTCGGATCCGGTAGTGGTATGTAACTTAAGTTTCAAGTTTCAAGTTCGTACGATGTTTCGTTCTTGAGATATTCTGTTCATATACACACAGAACAATCGCTAAAAACATGTTTTTTGGGTTCAGGGGGTCTGAAAAGTGTAGATCCGGTGAAAACTCGATTTCGAAAAATCGTCATGAAAACAATACTTTCCTTCCTATATCCTACAATAATTCATATAAAGTCCAGCATCTCTTAGTTTGCTCCTAATGTAAACAAATAATGACGTCACTGAGCATGCGCATTATATCAAAATGTATACACGCTGATTAAAATTAACAACAAAATACTACTTTTAACAGTATTTAAATACAAAATACTTTTAAAAGTATTTTTATAAATTAAACTGTTAGGCCTACATCATATCATGACTGATGTTTTTAGTACTGTAAGTACTTATAATTTAAATAATCTGGTGTGAAACACTCACACAACTTTCTCTTGCCAGTGCAAATAATTAACAATAAACCTAACATTAGTAATAAAACAAGAAATAAACAAAAACTAACCTCAAAAACATAACCTTATTTTAATCATGAGTGAATGACGCAAAATGACAATCGAACTCAGTTTGGCTTAAAAATACGGAAAATCACGCTTTCACGCTAAACTAGGCTCTGTAGAGAAAAATGCTTTAAATAAAAGTTGTAGATCTTTTAATTTTCTATAAATTTAATTATATACACTTTTGTCGTAAAATGCATACTAAGGCCGAAATGTTAAAACAATCGATTTTTCTCACGTTTTCGTGAGAAAAAAAACAGAAAATCGCAAATTACCGCTAAACTAAGCGTTATACAAAAAAATGTTTGAAACAGAAGTTGTAGGTTTTTAAATTCTCTACAACTTTTATTATATAAGTTTTTGCGCTAAAATTTATATTAAAGCCGTAATATTAAAAAAACAACGTTTTTACGTGAAAACAGCCTCACCGAGAATTTCAGCAAACATGGCGCCTACCCTATCTTGTAGAGAATAAAAAATTGAGTAAAATAGGCGATTTTAAAAAAAATCGTAGGACCAGTTTTTGAGAAAATCGCAAAAAACTGAAAAATTATACGAATGAACTACTACTTCCGGTTGACCGATTTTGATGAAAATGTTCGTGTCGCGTCCGGTAGTCGTATGTAACTTAAGTTTCAAGTTTCAAGTTCGTACGATGTTCCGTTCTTGAGATATTCTGTTCACACACAGACACACACACACACACACACACACACACACACACACACACACACAAACACACACACAGACCAATCGCTAAAAAAATGTTTTTTGGGTTCAGGGGGTCTGAAAACGTATAGATCCGGTGAAAACTCGATTTCGAAAAATCGACATGAAAACAATACTTTCCTTCCTATATATTCATATAGGCAAGAGAAAGTAAAAATAGTTAACTTAATAGGAATACGACATCCGTAAAGTCGCAGACTCTAGCGTGCACCCTGTAGTAGCTGGCTTTTGTTTGTTGACAGTAGGAGCAAACTAACAACGGCTGAACTGTAGGCATATTGTATTCATATTGGCAAGAGAAAGTAAAAAATTCATTGCTAACAATTGCACACGGCTACCAACATAAATTTCAAAACTTCCCATTTCTTTGAATCACCCGGTACATTGATAAAGTTCATTCCCGCGCAGGGTTGCCAACAACTAACGATTAATTTAATTCAGTGATCAACAAAATACCAACCAAACAACAATCTTTACCTTTTTTTTGTTTATTTTCATTGTTTTTGGACAATGACCGATACATTAATTTACGGTACTTTCTTCTTTACTACATAATTAATTAGGTTTTTAACCTTTCATTTGGTTTTTTTCTGAAAAAAAAGAATTTAAAAAAAAATAAAAAAATTACGGGAAGTAAATAGTTAAACAGTTCGTTATTTATTTAAATTATTTTAATGGAAATGAATGTTGATTAATTTAATTATAGTACATTAATTGAATCTAATTTGAATGCATCCGTAACTTAATTAGTAACGTTTTTTGATTGTTAAGGTGAAGGTCCTTAATATTATACGATACAAATTGAAAACGCGTTTTTATTTATTGAAACTATTTTAAATTTTTTAATTTCTCTTGCCCTATATGAAAAAAATGCAAGTCATGTCCAGGGTTCGATTCCCAGACAGGTCAGAATTTTTTTAACACTCATTTTCATGCACCATCATTCTCCACCATCTGCATTAGCAGAAATTGCAAAACAGTCAGACGTAAAACAAAAATAATTAAAAAAATTGTCCTTAATGAATAAATAGGGTAGGAAAGTATTGTTTTCATATCGATTTTCCGAAATCGAGTTTTCACCGATTATACTACACGTTTTCAGGCTCCCGAACCCAAAAAAAACACGTTTTTAGCGATGCGTACTTGGGTATAATATTTGACTGCCATCTTAAATGGACTGAGCACATTCAAGGTCTTTGTCAGCGTCTAAGAAAATTGATATTTACATTCAAGGAACTTAGAGGAGTACTGAATGGGGATACATTAAAAGTTGTTTACTTAGCTATTGTGCAGTCGGTATTAACGACTACGACGGTATTATTAGGTAGGGTGGTACCAATTTGTCTTCTTTGGTCTCCGTACAGAAGGTGCAGAAGTTGATCTTACGAATAATCAATAAAAGACAACCAAGGTATCCATCGGAACAATTTCAAGAATTCAACGTACTTGACATCCGCCAAATATTTGCAAGAGAAGTTCTCATTTTTGCGTATACTTATATAAACGATTTTACTACAAGAGCACACCATTATAATACCAGGAACAAGGATCTCTTACTTTTACACAAGGCCTCAAAAACTTTATACCAAAGGCATTTCTGCTATTTAGCGCCCAATTGCTCAATCTGTTCCCCCTACTAATTAAAAATATGCCGGACATCATAAGGTATGAAAAAGCAGTAACCATTTGGCTATTGGAAGTAAGGAGAGACGCTATAGAAAAAATGGTTACTCCAGGAAACATATAGTTTTGTGAGCTCGTCTACCGGTTTCAATTTTAGTTTGCTATTTTTAAATAGCAAACTATAAATACTGCCCATAACAGACAGGTGGAGTGTCAAATTTTTTACTCAATCTGTGCGTTGCAGGGCTAAAATAAATAGTTCTGTTTCTTGTCACATGGTCAGCCAATTAAATGACTGAATCATTTAAGAACAGAAGAGGTAGAGGTGTAAAAGTCACTAATCAGAGTTATCTCCTCTGAAAGTAATGAATTTCATTATACAGCCAGACCCTGTGGTGAATGAAGTGAAGGTGTCATTTGCAGAGTGGAAAATATGTGCTTTTCAGAGGGCCCGGCATGCTGATAAGCATACTTTTCCATTCAGTGAGGAAGGCAATGGTAAACCACCTCACTCCTCGTTTTACTTAGTAAAACCTCTAAAGGTTCAAACCAGCCTTTCGGCTGATGACCTAAACAACAACAACACATTTTTAAATAAATTTTTTTCTCTTGCATATTATATTGTTTTGTTATTCATTTGTAGATGTAATTATATAACAGCATATTATTTTTTTAATACAAATGTCTTTGTAGTTTAATTAAGTTAGTATTTAAGTAACTAACATGTAGTTGTAATTAGTCTACTCACACACTAATAGATTACCGTAGTACAGTAGTTGCAGTAGTATAATGGACAAAGAAGCCCTGAATTGAGGACGCAAAATTCATTTTGCGTCTTTCACTCATGATTAAAATAAGGTTATGTCTATTGAGGTTAGTTTTTTGTTTATTTCTAATGTTTTATTACTAATGTTAGCATTATTGTTAATTATTTGTATTGGCAAGAGAAAGTTGTGTGAGTGTTTCACACCAGAGTTTTTATGTTTTATATGGTAAACACCATGTCTACTGAAATTCTTGGACGACCTGTGATCTCGTGGTAAAATATGTTTTTTTTAAGAATGCGGCCTTAAAAAGCCTTCTAGAGTAAAAATGTATAAAAATTAAAATTGTTGAACATTTAAAAACCTACAATTTTTATTTCGAACATTTTTTTTTGTTAAACGCTTGGTAATGCGTCAATTAGTGGTTTGCTAATTTTTTCATCAAAATTGGTAAAAAATGAGATTTTTTAATATTGCGACTTTGGTATGAATTTTAAGACAACAAATTTTAAGACTGTAATTAAAGTTGTAGGAAATGAAAAAATACAACTTTCATTTCAAGCTAACGGGTGATTCAAAAAGAGCGCCGGTTTTAAACGGCTGGTAAATTTTTGTTTATCGGTTGGCAACATTGTTAGACCTCATTTCTATTTCGGAGAACATTCCGATTGACGATTCAGTTGTAGTTTCTCTTGTTCGCAGTGTAGTACTCTCGCAGTCTGTGTCTAACCATGGAGAAGTTTACTATTGCACAACGAGTGTTAATCGTCAAAACATTTTACCAGAGTGGAGAGAGTTATGCGGATACTGTCAGGCGACTTCGCGGTACTCTAGGACGTAATGAAGCACCGAATGAATCAACAGTTCGCAGGCTCATGAAAAAGTTTTTTGAGACAGGTTCAACAGTCGACCTTAAAAGTTCTGGACGTCGTCGTTCTGGCCGAACTGAGCAGAACGTTGCGTTGGTTCGTGACAGTGTGGCTGTTAGCCCACCAAAATCAGTACGTCGCCGTTCTCAACAATTGGGTTTACGATGTTCTTCTGTACGGAGAATTCTTCGGTACGATCTCCAATATCACCCGTATAAAATTCAGTTGACGCAACATTTGAAAGTGGCAGACCACCAGAAGAGACGACAGTTTGTTGACTGGGTATTGAGAAAACGGCAGGATGATGACACCTTCGCAAACAAAATTGACGCCTTGTGACTTTCATCTTTGGGGTCATCTGAAGTCGTTGGTGTATGCCAATAAACCACGAAACATCAATGACTTGAAGGAGGAAATTCGACGGGTTATCGGGCAAATGGAAGTCGAAACTTGTCGTGCAGTAATATCCAATTTCATGGACAGAGTTGATGCGTGCCAGCGCAGTAGAAGAGGACACATGCATGACATCATTTTTCATACATGAAATCGGAAGGTAAGATGAACTTGTTGATGTATTTATTTTCAGTTTTTCAATAAAATAAATCTCTTAATTTGATATATCAAAACCGGCGCTCTTTTTGAATCACCCTATATTTCTTCTAAAGAGCTTAGTTTAGCGTCAGCTAGTGAATTTTTTAAGCGCACAGAGGTTGCAATTAGCGATAAAGTTACTCTGGTGTACCGTACCTTTTATTAATTGATTGAAATGCACCTTGAATAGTGTGACTACGTAATGGATTAAATGCATAAATTATTGATTATGAATTATTGTGAGTAGATGTGTATAAAAAATAAATTTTCGTACTGACAGAAAACAACTATAAAACGAATTTATAACCTTTGTTTTAGAAAGTGTGTTATGCATTAGACAAAGCAATTATAACATAAAGCAACGGTTCGTTATATTTTATTTTATAATAACAATAGAAATAATAGTTTTAAAATTTAAATAATTTAACTGCATGGTTCACCTGCGCCAGTTAATTCGCATAAATAAAATTCTCTCGAAAATCAATCTACATTAGAGTTAGTAGCTAGTGTTGTAAAAACAAGAATTCGAGCACAAATAACCAGAACAATCCCAGCTTTCCTGATTTTTCCGAAAACTTTTCCGGGAATATCCAGAATACTTAAAAAAAATTCCAGGATTATAAAAATAAACCTAATTTTACTAACCATTTTCTTGATTATTTCCAGTAATTTCTGGACAAACAATCGGGATAATAACAGGAATTCATGCCCCTAACAGGTAGGTGGAGAGTCAAATTATTTACACTCAATCTGTTCGTTGCAGGGCTAAAATAAATAGTTCTAGCCGGCCGCATTGGCGCAGTTGGTAACGTGCTCGCCTCTCATCATGCGGTCCTGGGTTCGAATCCCACTCAGGCACGGCATATTTTCATACGTTACAAAAAAATCATTTCATCCTCATCACACACAGTTACACCCCAACGTCGTCGCTAATGACCTTGATGTTGATGCGACGTTAAATAAATTAAAAAAAAGTAGTTCTGTTTCTTATCACATGGTTAGTCAATTAAATGACTGATTTATTTAAGAACAGAAGAGGTAGAGGTGTAAAAGACACTAATCAGAGTTAACTCCTCTGAAAGTAATGAATTTCATTATACAGCCAGACCCTGTGGTGAATAAATTGAAAGTGTCATTTGCAGAGTGGAAAATATGTGCTTTTCAGAGGGCCCGGCTTGCTGAGAAGCGTACTTTTCCACTCAGTGAGGAAGGCATGGTAAACCACCTCGCTCCTCGTTTTTACTTAGTAAAACCTCTACAGGTTCAAACCAGCCTTTCGGCTGTTGACCTAAACAACAACAACAGGAATTCGTAATAACTAATTTACTCTAAAATCATTTGTAAAAACCACTTGGGAATTCAGGGATAATATTTGAAATACCTTACTAATAATTTTTAGAAAAGCCTTTAAAATGAAAAACAGTTTACTGACTACAAACATTGATTTACAGATTATAAAAAAATTCTTAAAACACTATGTTTGGAGTGTAGCATTATACGGGAGTGAAACAAGGGTGATAGGGGCTGTAGAAAGGTAGAGATAGAAGCTTTTGAAATGTGGTGTTATAGGAAAATGTTAAAGATTAGGTGGATGGACAAAATAATTAATTTAGAAGTTCTTAGGCGAGTGGATGAAAAATGAAGTATTGTATGGAAGCATCTTACCATAAGAAGGGATAGGCTAGTGGGGTATATCTTAAGACATCCAGGTATTGGGCTATTAATAATGGAGGGTAATATTGAGGGAGTGAATTGTAGAGGGAGACAAAGGTTAGAATATATAAAGCAAATTACAAAAGATGTAGGGTGTTACAGGTAAGTCGATATGAAACAACTTGCGCAAGATAAAACAGCTTGGAGAACTGAATCAAACAAGTCGAGAGACCGGTGATAAAAAAAAAATTTTTTAGGAAAATTCGGGATAAAAAATTCACTACTGAAACGTTCAAAGGTTATGCTAAGAAAATAAATGATAACACTTTTAAATATAGAAGTTCTCCCTGGGAAAGTTTAATGTAATTTCGGAAAATTCGGATAACCAGCCTACATTAGTAACGTTCAGAAAACAATAGTAAAATTAGGGACTTGTGATAAGAAACAGAACTATTTTGTTGTAGCCTTGGAACTAGTAGATCGAGTGCAAATTAAATTAACACTCCGCCTGCCTGTTAAAGGTAAACGTAAATAATATAGAAACATAAAATTACTTACGTAAATAAAGTGGTAATTAGCTTGTAAAAATATGTGATATGAATTTTCTATGTTCTCTCTATCAATTATTGTATACGAGTATATATTTGATAAAAAAATTACATACACGCTGTATTAGTATCTTTTATGTTTATCTATTTAAGTTCGCATCAACAATAAAGTCAATACCATTAAGTCTAATATTAAAGGAGTTTTTCGGAAACTTAGTGTGTTTGTTACTTAATTACTTACTGCTTACTGCTAACAGTAAGATAATTAGGTTACTTTTAATTAGCACGTAATTATATGCTAAACATTTCCTGCTATGTGTATAGATAAAATTAAAGGTCTCTTAAACTCCACGCTCATGCTTATTTTTGTTGTTTAGGTCAACAGCCGTTTTTTATGTTTTATGTTAATTTTATGTTAGATTTTTTTATGTTAAGAATGGATTGAACCTCTAGAGGTTTTACTAAATAAAACGAGGAGTGAGGTGGTTTACTATTGCCTTCCTCACTGAGTTGAAAGATTATGCTTATCAGCATGCCAGCTCTTTGAAAAGCATCTACTATCGGTTTCACAATTATAGACACCCGAGTTTGAACCCTTGCATCTCCAAAACTATGAGTCGGATTTCAACATACTTTACATCAAAATTTAGCTCATTTTATTCTGCGTTTTGTACAGTGCCTAGTTTAGCGTGAAAGAGCGATTTTCCGTACTTTTAAGCCAAACTCAGGTTGATTTTCATTTTGCGTCTTTCATATATGATTAAAATTAGGTTATGTTTATTGAGGTTAGTTTTTTGTTTATTTCTAATGTTTTATTACTATTGTTAGGTTTATTGTTAATTATTTGCATTGGAAAGATAAAGTTGTGTGAGTGTTTCACACCAGATTTTTTTATGTTAATATCGCCGCTTAGTACGATCAAAATTCCAGAGTATCAATGTGATCATATTAAGCAGCGGCAACTGTAGTTAAAAGGATTTAAATTAATTTGATATTTTTATCAGTTCCAGAACAGGAAGAAAATACAACTGGAGAAAAGTAACCAATAACATTGCGCCTCTCATAAGAAACGAACAACAGATGAGTAAGGTTGGTACACCATAAAAATTATTTATTAACTAGAACGAAAATATTGAGTTTCCTTGAAGTAGACATAACTCTAGAGTCTGTCTACGCTAAGAGTACTCCGACTTAGGCAACCAGCAACACAAGTGAGCATGCGCATTAATTAAAAATACGCACATCATGATCAAAACAAAATTCCATACAACACTAATTTATTCACTCTAATATTATAATGAAAACACGTTTAAATTCATCTATTAGAAAATATTTTATGTATCGAACATTAGTTTACCATTAATAACTAAAACTTTTACTATTGTTATTTTTCGTTACATTATTTACTATTATTACATTATTATTTATGATTATTAGGTTTTTATTATAAACTCAGTTTTATTTAATTTTTGGTCACAAGTAATATAAGACTAATGCGCTTGAATTATAACAGGATAGTAAACAATTCCATTGATTCGTTGTTTATCATTTCAGATTGTTTATTTCATATCATTAAAATAATTAACGTCTGTGATTAGTTTAATATAACTGTTTGCACTTGCCCGTGTTTAACTCATTTTTAGTTTCATCAGTTGTTATTTATTTTGGAATTGTAACGGTTCGTTTCGATTTTCTTCGTAGACTGAAGTTGAAAAGTTCTGTAAGCTGTGTTTTGTTAACATGCGTGATAGTGAATGTGTTGAGGTTTTGAAACATAAAAGCAGTAAGCATTAAAAAGTAGAAAAAATTGTTTTGTTAAATGTAATGGTTAAAATAATTAATTAAGAAGTTTTTATGAAACTACAATAATTAAAAGTAATCAGAACTGTATAATTATTGAAAACGTTTAAAGGATAATGTTTATTTTAGCTGGATGTAGATATTTTTATGATGGAACGTAGTGCAAGATAATATTGTCCGGCGGAGAGATAGCTACGCGCCAACTAGTGAAAAACTTTTGTTTACAAGCTATAAGCGCTGCCTCGCGCGGAGTACTCTTACAGTAGATGTACTAACTTTTTACTTTTCCAGAAATTTTACTAAATAAAACTAGGAGTGAGTTGGTTTACCATGCCTGCCTCACTGACTGAAAATGACTGATTATCAGTTAATCAAGTTCTTAAAAAACACGTTAAATTTTTGCACAGAAATTTCACTTCATTCGTCACAGGGTTTAGCTATATGAAGAAATTCATTTCTTTCAGAGGATATCCTATAAGTGTGACGCCTAAACCTCTACTGTTCATAAATATTCCCGTCGTGCGACTGATCGTGTAAGAGGAAAAATCTAAAAGGAATTGAACTAAATTTTATAGTCCTCGAACTAGCAGTTAAGAGGAGACTGTACTTTGTATCCCGCCAATAATAAATTTTCTCTTTTTAGGTACATTGTTCACAGAATTGGTTAAGGGGATCGTGGATTCTTATCTTACTCAATGTTAACAATGGTACATGTTTCTCAGGAACAAATTTTGATGGAATCCTAAATATTTTTTTATATTAAAAATCAGTTCCGTTTACACATTTTAAATGTATAACTTTTTGTTCTTTTAGAAAATATAGTTTTGGTAATTTTTCACAAAAAAAAAAATTTTTGAGGTCAAAATTTTTCAAAAAAAATTTCTTTCTCAAAACCTATTAAATATTTTTGAAAATTATACATTCAGCCGAAAGAGCATAACAAACTCTACAACCCAAAAAAACATTCACTGTTGTATCTTTTATGGGAGCTGAGAAACACGGACCTGAATATGAAAAAATAAAGTTTTGAGAAAAACGCATTTAAAGTTATCCAATAAAATTAACTTTCTTACTAAACATACAATAACAAAACTAAACATACGATAACAAAGTAAATCATAAAAACATTTCTACACTACTACAAATCTGATAAATACGTCATTTTAAAGTGGGAATTTCAAACAATATTTTAAAGTTCAAAACGAAAAATCGAAAATTTTCATGATTTTTCGATCCACAGTCCCCTTAAAGATAGATATTGGTTTAGACAGAAATTGGTTAAAGATAGAACCTTTACACACTTATAGTTGTCGTGTGTCTCTAACTACTGACATGTTTTCAATTTAATCTTTTGGACCATAACATTTTAAAAAAAGTAACGAATAACATACAATTTTTACATATCTTTCTGTATATTTTACGCGTATTACTAATTTTTGGACCACCTAAGAAAGTCATAAAAATGTTGGTATAATGTGAATATACAAGATATTTAACTGGTAAAAATTTCAGACTGGTAGGTTTATTGGTTTCTGAGAAAAATGTACATAAGTTTTAAAAATCTAAATTTACAGGAAAAGGCAAAAAGCAAGGTGACACAAAATCAAAAACAAGAAAATTTCCCATCAACAGTTGGTTAGAAAGCTGAGCCAACAGCTGAGAATATTAAAAACAGTGATACGGATATTTAAAAAAAAACTAAAATTTCCTTTGCACTAAAACGAACAGAAAAAAATTATGAAAAATATTCGTTCTTGGTAAAATGATAATTTTTCTGGATAAACCTGATGAAAAAACTACTTTTTTGACGTAATTTAATTTTTTCTGGTAGATCTAGGCCTAAACTATTGAAAAACATATAAAAACAAAAATTCTTATTTCTCTTTTCTCTATATTTTCATTCACACTTCCTCTTTCCGCTCTTCGGTATTCTTTCATCATCATCTTCACACTTCTCTTCTTTCCTTCCCTTCATCTTACCCCTTTACTTTTCTCTTCCTCTTCCTCTTCATTTACCTTTCCTCTTCCCCCTATACTCTTCATTTTTTCTTTTTGCCCCTACCCCTTTCATCCTACTGGTCCTTCCGTTTTCCTCTTTCTTTTAAGTAATTTTTCCTCTTTTTTTCTTTTCCTCGATCTCTTCACGACATTGCTAACAATGACGTAGTCTATACTACTCAGATCATCAACTCTTAGATCATCTGGTCGAACTGGAATGCACTAGCTGTTAAAATATTTCTCATAATCTGTCAAGGATTAGGCTCAATGGCCTGTTCCGGCATCCATCTCTTTTTAGGTCTTCCCAAGCCTTACTTCCCTCTAGGTTTATATTTTCATGCTCGTAGAGGAAGTCTATGTCCTGGCAAGCGAAGTAAATGGTTGGACAAGTTTCTCTTAAATATTCTTAACGTTTCCAACAGTGATTGAACATTTAACTCTGTGCGGATAGCTTCGTTACGTACTCTATCTAACCGGGTACAACCTTTGACTACCCGCAAAAATCTCATTTTAGCAGCCTGGATACGAAGTTCATTCCTCTTTTATGACACCTGACACCCACGTTTCACTCCCATATGTTATGAGTGGTACAGCCATTGCTCTATAAAATTTCATTTGGGTGTCCTTTCTCGTTTTCTTTCCTATTGTCCTGCGAATAAAACCGCACACAGTGCTGAATTTTGACTCACGTTATCATCTTTGTCATAAGAAATTTTGCATCCTAAATATTTAAAATCTCGAACATTGTCTTTCATATAGTATTTCTATATTACATATTTCAATATTTCTCGCAGCATTATTTTTGTGTAATCACACTAGCAGTACTAATGTTGCTGGATATTTTTCAATAAAAAATGTACAATTGTTTCGAAGTATTCAATACGCTACTCGTTTAACAAATATCTTGAACTTATTTTCTTTATTTATGTTTTTATCAAGGTCCTATAAATTTATGAAATTACTTAATTTATTTAAAATATCTTTAATAAAACTAACAAATCATAAATGTCAAGTAAATAGAATGTGAAACTATTTCTATTCATTTTATTTTAATATATAATATTTATTTTTAATTAACATAATTATTATGAAAAACTGCTTTACATGTTTTATTAATCAAAATTTTCTTCTCTCTGTTAACAGTTACGTCAGCTACTAATAAACACAAGATCAACGGAAACAATGGATTTAATTATAAATGCAGCTCGTTGGGCGATACAATGGCGACAGAATAATGTAAAAATAATTAAAAATTGGTTACAACTCACTAAATAATAATAGATCATCATTCATGAATTTAATTTTTAATTATTTATTTTTTAGAATTTTGTTATAATGTGAATGAAAAATATGTGGGTCTTCTGACAGTACAGATTAAAACCAATCTTTAATGAGATTTAACTTTGTTTAGATTTTTCAATTTTTTTTGTAATGAACTGTATGTAAATTGTTTTCTTATCAATCAAAAAATTTCTTCTTCTCTTCTAAGGGCGGAAAGTGGGTGCTTTTCAAAGGGCCTGGCATGCTGATAAGCATACTCTTCCAACACAGTGAGGAAGACAATAGTAACCCACCTCGCTCCTGGTTTTTACTTAGTAAAACCTCTAGAGGTTCAAACCAGCCTTTTGGCTGTTGACCTAACCAACCAGTAAGAAAAACTTAAGGGGAGACTGTACTTTGTATCCCGCTAATGTTAAATTTGCCATTTTTAGGTACATTTTTCATAGGATTAGTAAAAGATAGGGAAATGAAACTTTACACACTATAGGTGTCGGGTTTCTTCTCGAGATACTGACATTTTTTTCAGTTTAATCTTTGGACCATACCATTTTTTTTTTAAATTACGAATAACATAAAATTTTTACTAATTGTTTTCCACGTGTTTTGCGTATTACTAATTTTTGGAGCTTCTGAGGAAGTCATAAAATGTCAGTATAAGTGGCTATACAAGATAATTAACTGGTAAAAATTTCAGCCTAATAGGTTTATTGGTTTCTGAGAAAAATGTACTTTAGTGTTAAAAATCTAAATTTACGGGAAAAGGTAAGAAACAAGAAGGCACAAATCAAAAACAATATATTATACACAAACAAGTAAATTTCCCACCAACAGTTGTTTAGAAAGCTGAACCAACAGCTGAGAATATTAAAAACCGTAATGCAGAAATTTTAAAAACTAAAATTTATTCTCTTTGCACTAAAACGAGCAATATAAAATTATGAAAAAATATTAGTTCTTCGTAACATGATAATTTGTCTGTGTAAACTTGATAAAAAATTAAAATTTTCATAAAAAAAAGCTTTTTGACATAATTTAATGTTTTTCTCTGCCCATAACAGACAGGTAGAGTGTCAAATTATTTACACTCAATTTGTTCGTTGCAGGGCTAAAATAAATAGTTCTGTTTCTAATCACATGGTCAGCCAATTAAATGACTGAATCATTTAAGAACAGAAGAGGTAGAGGTGTAAAAGACACTAATCAGAGTTATCTCCTCTGAAAGTAATGAATTTTATACAGCCAGACCTTGTGGTGAATGAAGTGAAGGTGTCATTTACAGAGTGGAAAATCTGTGCTTTTCAGAGGGCCCGGCATGCTGATAAGCGTACTTTTCCACCCAGTGAGGAAGGCATAGGTAAACCACATCACTCCTCGTTTTACTTAGTGAAACCTCTACAGGTTCAAACCAGCCTTTTGGCTGATGACCTAAACAACAACAATGTTTTTCTGGTAGAACAAAGGCCTAAACCATTCAAAAAAATAAAAAATAAAAATTTTGAGTTAAAACCATCGTGCAATCTCCCCTTATACCCGCAGTGGATTTACCAAAATTTAAGACATTCAAGAGTTTTAAGTTCTATTTTTTTGTATTATAAAATATTATTTTCAAAAAAATGTATCTGATAAATATAATTATATGACAATGACCTCTTATTTATTGATTGTAAATTGTAGACAAGTGCCATAATTAGAAATCAAATTATTGGTTTTATGTACTTAAATAAAGTAAATATTATGTTAAACGTAATGTGTTATGACTTTTGTTATCTTGTTGGCCTATTATTTTATCAATCCAAGAACAGCGGTCGTAATCAGGATTGCGTTTATAAATAATATAAATTTATAGTTTTGCCCGGTAAGTAGGGCGTCGGATTAACAACTTGTCTTGGAATTAATTCGTCGTAAATGCAAATAAATTGTCTGTAAACCGCTTTGAGTTTTTGGAAAACATACTGAAAAAAATCTGGTGTGAAACACTCACACAACTTTCTCTTGCCAATGCAAATAATTAACAATTAACCTAACATTAGTAATAAAACATTAGAAATGAACAAAAAGCTAATCTCAAAAAACATAACCTTATTTTAATCTTGAGTGAAAGACGTTAATTGAAAATTGACCTCAGTTTGGCTTAAAAATACGGAAAATCACTCTTTCACGCTAAACTAGGCTCTGTAGAGAAAATGCTCTAAATAAAAGTTGTAGACCTTTTAATTTTCTATAAATTTGGTTATATAAACTTACGTCGTAAAATAAGTACTAAGGCCGAAATGTTAAAAAAATCGATTTTTTACACGTTTTCGTGAGAAACACCAGAAAATCGCTAATTACCGCTAAACTAAGCGTCATATAAAAAAAAGTTTGAAATAAAAGTTATAGTATTTTAAATTTTCTACAACTTTTATTTTTACATTTTTGCGCTAAAATGCATATTAAAGCCGCAATCTTAAAAAAACAAATTCTTTAGTAGAAACAGCCTGACCAAGAATTTCAGCAAACATGGCGCCTACCGTATCTTGTAGAGTATAAAAAAATTAAGTAAATAAAGCGATTTTTTGAGAAAATCACAAAAAATTGAAAAATTACACGAATAAACTACTACTTCCGGTTGACCGATTTTGATGAAAATGTTCGTGTCGGGTCTGGTAGTAGTATGTAACTTAAGTTTCAAGTTTCAAGCTCGTACGATGTTCCGTTCTTGAGATATTTTGTACACACACACACGTACACACACACACACACACACACACACGCACGCACGCACGCACGCACGCACGCACGCGCGCGCACACACACACACACACACACACACACACACACACACACACACACACACACACACACACACACACACACACACACACACACACACACACACACACACACACAGAACAATCGCTAAAAACATGTTTTTTGGGTTCAGGGGACTGAAAACTTGTAGATCGATGGAAACTCGATTTCGAAAAATCGACATGAAAACAATACTTTCTTTCCTATATATTCATATAGGCAAGAGAAAGTAAAAAAAATCTGGTGTGAGACACTCACACGACTTTCTTTTGCCAATGTAGATGATAAACAATATAACCAATGTTTATCATAAGTAAACAATGTAAAATGAAAACCGTGAATTAATATTTTAATCATCACTGAATGACGTAAAATGAAAATTGAAATCAACCTTCTTAGAACTTAATAAGGAAAATCAGTAATTGCCTCTAAACAAGACTGCAAATAAAAATTCTTGGAATAAAAATTGAAAGTTTTTTAATTTTTTATAACTCTGATTATTAATAATACAATTTTATCATAAAATGCAAACTAAGGCCGCAATCCTAAAATTCCCACTTTTTACCGATTTTTATGAAAAAAAAAACAAAAACAAACAGAATATCACAATTACCTTAAAACTGCTGCGTTGTACAAAAAATATTTTTATTTTTTTTGGCTTCAACTTTATTTTTGTTTACAACTGTACAATTTTTTAAAGCATAATTAGTAAATGAGATGTAATGAGTGAGGAATGGCGGAAATGTGACGTGAATGAGATTCGATCCAGTGACCGATTCGGCGTGAAATTTTGCAAGGAATGTGGTGACAATATTTTTCAATGATATTGATTTATAAACTATGATGGATGATTTTTTTTGTTTTTATGAAATGACACAGGCATGACAAGTTTAATTGAAATGTTTTTTTTATAGTGGTCGGAGAAGATCCCTATTCCACCTTCGTTTCAGTTGTCTGTTAACAGGGAGAAAAAATATTGAAAATAAAAGTTGAAGGTTTTTTAAATGTTCTACAACTTTGATTTTACACTTTTGTCCTAAAATGCATATGAAGGTCAATATCTTAAAAACCCCATTTTTTCTCTGAGAGCACAGCCTATCCAAGAATTTCAGCAGGCATGGCGATATCCTGTCTTGTAGAGCTTAGAAAATGTAGTAAATGAGGCGATTTAAAAAAAATCATAGGAGCAGTTTTTTGAGAAAAACGCAAAAAGTTAAAATCAATAGCAATAGTTGTGTTCCATTTTTTACTTTCTCTTGCCTATATGAATATATAGGAAGGAAAGTATTGTTTTCATGTCGATTTTTCGAAATCGAGTTTTCACCGGATCTATACGTTTTCAGACCCCCTGAACCCAAAAAACATGTTTTTAGCGATTGGTCTGTGTGTGTGTCTGTGTGTGTGTGTGTGTGTGTGTGTGTGTCTGTGTGTCTGTGTGTCTGTGTGTCTGTGTGTGAACAGAATATCTCAAGAACGGAACGTCGTACAAACTTGAAACTTGAAACTTAAGTTACATACCACTACCGGACCCGACACAAACATTTTCATCAAAATCGGTCAACCGGAAGTAGTAGTTTATTCGTATAATTTTTCAGTTTTTTGCGATTTTCTCAAAAACTGGTCCTACGATTTTTTTTAAAATCGCCTATTTTACTCAATTTTTTATTCTCTACAAGATAGGGTAGGCGCCATGTTTGCTGAAATTCTCGGTGAGGCTGTTTTCACGTAAAAACGTTGTTTTTTTAAGATTACGGCTTTAATATAAATTTTAGCGCAAAAACTTATATAATAAAAGTTGTAGAGAATTTAAAAACCTACAACTTTTATTTTAAACATTTTTTTGTATAACGCTTAGTTTAGCGGTAATTTGCGATTTTCTGTTTTTTTTCTCACGAAAACGTGAGAAAAATCGATTTTTTTAACATTTCGGCCTTAGTATGCATTTTACGACAAAAGTGTATATAATTAAATTTATAGAAAATTAAAAGATCTACAACTTTTATTTACAGCATTTTTCTCTACAGAGCCTAGTTTAGAGAGAAAGAGTGATTTTCCTTATTTCTAAGCCAAACTGAGGTTGATTTTCATTTTGCGTCTTTCACTCATGATTAAAATTAGGTTATGTTTGTTGAGGTTAGTTTTTTGTTTATTTCTTATGTTTTATTACTAATGTTAGGTTTATTGTTAATTATTTGCACTGGCAAGAGAAAGTTGTGTGAGTATTTCACACCAGATTTTTTAGTCTGTATTTTCTTTAAAGACATAAAATTAGTGCAGTTTGACTATATAGGTGATTCAAAACTATACGGCAATCTCTTGGGATCTCATTCTATAGCTAAAATTAAGAAAAAAAGTTCATATAAACATATGCCTGAAAACGCTTAGTTAGCGAGTTACGGCTAGCGAAAAATTTCTTCTAGAACTCTGTACCCTCGGTGAAGTAAGGCCGTATAAAAATGTTAAAGGTAACGGGTGATTCAAAAAGAGCGCCGGTTTTTAAACGGCTGGTAAATTTTTGTTTATCGGTTGGCAACATTGTTAGACCTCATTTCTATTTCGGAGAACATTCCGATTGACGATTCAGTTGTAGTTTCTCTTGTTCGCAATGTAGTACTCTCACAGTCTGTGTCTAACCATGGAGAAGTTTACTATTGCACAACGAGTGTTAATCGTCAAAACATTTTACCAGAGTGGAGAGTTATGCGGATACTGTCAGGCGACTTCGCGGTACTCTAGGACGTAATGAAGCACCGAATGAATCAACAGTTCGCAGGCTCATGAAAAAGTTTTTTGAGACGGGTTCAACAGTCAACCTTAAAAGTTCTGGACGTCGTCGTTCTGGCCGAACTGAGCAGAACGTTGCGTTGGTTCGTGACAGTGTGGCTGTTAGCCCAGCAAAATCAATACGTCGCCGTTCTCAACAATTGGGTTTACGATGTTCTTCTGTACGGAGAATTATTCGGTACGATCTCCAATATCACCCGTATAAAATTCAGTTGCTGCACGAGAAACAATGTTGTTGCTCCGTGAACGGTTCCAGGATCGCATCATTTCTCGTAATTCCGACCATCAATGGCCACCAAGGTCGTGTGACTTGACGCCTTGTGACTTTCATCTTTGGGGTCATCTGAAGTCATTGGTGTATGCCAATAAACCCCGAAACATCAATGACTTGAAGGAGGAAATTCGACGGGTTATCGGGCAAATGGAAGTCGAAACTTGTCGTGCAGTAATATCCAATTTCATGGACAGAGTTGATGCGTGCCAGCGCAGTAGAGGAGGACACATGCATGACATCATTTTTCATACATGAAATCGGAAGGTAAGATGAACTTGTTGATGTATTTATTTTCAGTTTTTCAATAATATAAATCTCTTAATTTGATATATCAAAACCGGCGCTCTTTTTGAATCACCTATAGTTACAAAGATACAAATACGATTGTTTCTTATGTTTTTTAATCTGAAAAATTGAATAAAATTGGTTCCAGAGCTGTAAATGGAATACTTTCAGAGATATCTTACATAAAACACAAGAATTGGTGCAAAGAAATAACACATTTTTGTGTTTAACGTAAGATTACTTCCATAAATGGTAAATAAAGGTGTATTTTTTCTTAAATAAATTTGTAGAAAATTTAATTCTGAAAAGATTCAAGTGAATTACTCGGGAAAAAAATGAATAATAGATATTGAAATTTCGCTTTATTTAAAATCAAAACAGACGCACATTCTTAACTGCATAAAATATTAACTAATATGTAGGTTGGCTAGTAACAGCTGATAATGATCAGCTGTTACTCCCAACCTAATTTTATGGTATGCAGTTAAGAATGTACGTTTTATGTGCGTCTGTTTTGATTTTAAATAAAGCAAAATTTCAATATCTATTATTCATTTTTTTCCCGAGTAATTCACGTGAATCTTTTCAGAATTAAATTTTCTACAAATTTATTTAAGAAAAAATACTTACACCTTTATTTACCATTTATGGAAGTAATCTTACGTTAAACACAAAAATGTGTTATTTCTTTGCACCAATTCTTGTGTTTTATGTAAGATATCTCTGAAAGTATTCCATTTACAGCTCTGGAACCAATTTTATTCAATTTTTCAGATTAAAAAACATAAGAAACTATCGTATTTGTATCTTTGTAACTACCTTTAACATTTTTATACGGCCTTACTTCACCGAGGGTACAGAGTTCTAGGGGAAATTTTTCGCTAGCCGTAACTCGCTAACTAAGCGTTTTCAGGCATATGTTTATATGAACTTTTTATCTTAATTTTAGCTTTAGAATGAGATCCCAAGAGATTGTCGTATAGTATTGAATCACCCTGTATAATACTAAAAAACATTTTACATTTATAATTACAGTCAAAATTCAATTATTTATAGTAAGGCTTACTATTATTATCGGGAGGGGGGGGGGGGGGTCGCGAAGTATTAATTTTATTTATTTTTACTATTTCGGGGTCGTGGAACAAAAAAGGTTTAGAATCACTGCTCTAGATAGAAAGAAAAGAAACTAAAAGTAATAATAAAAAAAAGAAGCGAAATTTAGCCTAGACAACTTTAGAAAGTTCAGTATAACTTATTACTTTAGTTGGATACAGAATCTTGTACAAAAGTTTCAAAATGGAAAGCTTTGTATTCAGAGTAATACATAAGCGTACAATTTTAATTAAAGTTTAAAGTTTCAAAGAATCTATTTTTTAATAAAAATTATTAAAATTTCTAACCCAATTCAGGAAAAATGGTACCACTTCCAAAAGTTTTTACGCATAATTTTGTACCGTTAAACAACTTTTAAAAATCTATCCCTAACTTTTTTTTACGTTCAGTTTTATTAAAACTTGTTGTACTCCATCTGAAATGAAATTTGTTTAGACCATTTCTAATACAATGCGTATTACCACAGGATCACAAGTAAATTTCTACTGTCTGTCTATAACTTGATGGCTTCCCGTAGGGGGAAGCCATCAAGTATATGCGGATTGTGCCGGTGGCCGCATTGGCATTGTTGGTAACGTGCTCGCCACTCATCATGCGGTCTTGGGTTCGAATCCCATTCAGGCATGGCATATTTTCATAAGTTACAAAAAATTATTTCATCCTTCACCGTCTGCATTAGCAGTAATTGGAGACGAGTCAGACGTTAAACAAAAATAAATCTGGCGTGAAACACTCACACAACTTTCTCTTGCCAATGCTAATAATTAACAATTATCCTAACATTAGTAATAAAACATTAGAAATAAACAAAAAACTATCCTCTTAAAATATAACCTTATTTTAATAATGACTGGAAGACGCAAAATGAAAAACAACCTCAATTTGGCTTAAAAATACAGAAAATCACTCTTTTCACGCTAAAATAAGCTCTGTAGAGAAAAATTCTTTAAATAAAAGTTGTAGATCTTTTAATTTTCTACAAATTTGATTATATATACACTTTTATCATAAAATGCTAAGGCAGAAATCTTAAAAAAAAATCGATTTTTCACACGTTTTCGTGAGAAAAAACAGAAAATCGCTAATTACCGCTAAACTAAGCGTTATACAAAAATATATTTCTAATAAAAGTTGTAGAATTTTGAATTCTCTACATTTTTGCGCTATAGTAGGTCTACATATTTAAGCCGTAATCTTAAAAAAACACTTTTTTACGTAAAAACAGCCTCACCAAGAATTTCAGCAAACATGGCGCCTACCCTATCTTGTAGAGCATATAAAATTGAGTAAACCAGACAATTTTTAAAAAAATCGTAGGAACAGTTTTTGAGAAAATCGCAAAAAAGTGAAAAATTACACGAGTAAACTACTACTTCCGGTTGACCGATTTTGATGAAAATGTTCGTGTCGGGTCCGGTAGTGGTATGTAATTTAAGTTTTAAGTTTCAAGTTCGTACGATGTTCCGTTCTTGAGATATTTTGTAAACACACACACACAGACCAATCGCTAAAAACATGTTTTTTGGGTTCAGGGGGTCTGAAAACGTATAGATCCGGTGAAAACTCGATTTCTCAAAATCGACATGAAAACAATACTTTCCTTCCTATATATTCATATAGGCAAGAGAAAGTAAAAAATATGCGGATTGTAAAACCATTACACAAAATATACATCTAATTTTTATCCATCCAATTTAAATACTTCTTTCACTAAAAGTTAATTGAAAATTTTCTCTTTATTTCATTTCCTGCATGTGTACAGTTATCTTTAAAGACTGAAAACTTTCTGGCTTGCTGACTTTTTTGTCGTATTTCGCGATTTTACAAAATTTATTTATGAAAATACCTCGTAACTTAAAAAGTAATGATTTAATGTTAAATTTTGTTGCATCATCGTTTTACATAATTATTACAGAACAAATCTGCCAAATATTATGTTAATCCGTGAAATAGTTGTTGAACAATAACGACGTATTTGAAAAAAATACAAGTTTTTCTTCAAAAACAAAACTTTTATTGAATTATAATTATCTCATTAAGCGTGTTTTTCGAAAAAATTTTACAGAACAAAAACATGCAAAATACTTTGTTTTATAAAAATACGTCATATACAAAAGTCACGAGATTGCCTTTTGCGTATGGATGGGCTGTGAGGAAGGGAAAAGAAAATTTTACAGTGCTGCCAACCTCAACAGTGAGACACTACTTGTACATTTCACTACCGTGCAGTTTCTACACACATTTTGTAAGCTGTGGTTTATTCCGAGAAAATATTTTCTTCATGAACCTTGTAAGAGATAAATGTAACCTGTAATATTGCCTATAGCTTAATTACATGACTAGAAATTTTTTATTTACAGTAATTACCAGCTTCCTTATTCCATTGGAACAAAATTTTCTATGAATGAATCGCCTTCTTTACTATCGCTGTCACCGGCGTCTTCACTGTCAGTCTCACTAATATCTACTTAACCGTTTTCTTTTTTTACCAGGTATCAACATAACTGTTGAAGAATAGCTTCGTCACGTCTTTAATTTCCTTCTTTTTTCGAATTGTGGAAAGAGAAACATTGCAGTAGTAAGCCACTCTTACTACAGTAGCTATATTTAGTAAAATATAGCTACATTAAAATTACAATTCATGGCCATACTAAGCTATTTACAATATTTTAAACTAAATATAGCCTACTTCGACTATGTGGGACAAGTTTCCGTATGTGGGGTTTTCTAAACCCCACATACGGCAGTTCTGTTTATTAACAAAACCGTTTAAGTGGAAGTGCGCCTCATCACTGAAAATGATTTTGTTTGCGAAGGTGTCATCATCCAGAACGTTGTTGGTCAACGATTGTTATACTGTCTTTGTTTGTGTGTGCATTGTGAAAAGTTAATGTGATCTGTATTAAATTCAGTTTTTGTGTATTCAGTTTCATTTTGTAGGTATATTCTAGAAAATTGATTGTAAGTAGTGCCAAGTAAATTATTATTTATTTTATTTAGTAAAATATAGCTACATTAAAATTACAATTCATGGCCATACTAAGCTATTTACAATATTTTAAACTAAATATAGCCTACTTATACGGAAAAACTCTTCTTCTCAAAGAGTTCTGTCCGCGCATAGGAGTATACAGAACAAAAACATTAATTCACTTAAATACTTATAACTACTATAAAATTACTAAGTTAAATTACTACTGGTAGCTATAGGGTGATTCAAAAAGAGCGCCGGTTTTGATATATCAAATTAAGAGATTTATTTTATTGAAAAACTGAAAATAAATACATCAACAAGTTCATCTTACCTTCCGATTTTATGTATGAAAAATGATGTCATGCATGTGTCCTCCTCTACTGCGCTGGCACGCATCAACTTTGTCCATGAAATTGGAATTGCTGCACGACAAGTTTCGACTATGTGGGACAAGTTTCCGTATGTGGGGTTTTCTAAACCCCACATACGGCAGTTCTGTTTATTAACAAAACCGTTTAAGTGGAAGTGCGCCTCATCACTGAAAATGATTTTGTTTGCGAAGGTGTCATCATCCTGCCGTTTTCTCAATACCCAGTCAACAAACTGTCGTCTCTTCTGGTGGTCTGCCAGTTTCAAATGTTGCGTCAACTGAATTTTATACGGGTGATATTGGAGATCGTACCGAATAATTCTCCGTACAGAAGAACATCTTAAACCCAATTGTTGAGAACGGCGACGTATTGATTTTGCTGGGCTAACAGCCACACTGTCACGAACCAACGCAACGTTCTGCTCAGTTCGGCCAGAACGACAACGTCTAGAACTTTTAAGGTCGACTGTTGAACCCGTCTCAAAAAACTTTTTCATGAACCTGCGAACTGTTGATTCATTCGGTGCTTCATACGTCCTAGAGTACCGCGAAGTAGCCTGACAGTAGCCGCATAACTCTCTCCACTCTGGTAAAATGTTTTGACGATTAACACTCGTTGCGCAATAGTAAACTTCTCCATGGTTAGACAGAGACTGCGAGAGTATTGCACTGCGAACAAGAGAAACTACAACTGAATCGTCAATCGGAATGTTCTCCGAAATAGAAATGAGGTCAAACAATGTTGCCAACCGATAAACAAAAATTTACCAGCCGTTTAAAAACCGGCGCTCTTTTTGAATCACCCTATATATTATAATAGCGATATTATAATTTTTATTTTATAACTATAACTACTTTGCAATAATATATGGATCTTCTCTATTATATGCCTACCACTATTAACTCCAGTTCTCCTTGTGCCTTAGTTCTCCGTATGTTGAATGAAGGTTTGCACTACACAGCACGTGTTCTTCTCACACACAGTCAATATGGAGTGTATGCACGCACACAACCACTGAGCATAAAAATGAAATATTTCGGTTTTATTTGTTTTCATTTTCAATTTATGTTTACATTTTTATTTTTACACATAATAAAATGCAATAAATTAAGTTATACATAATACATAAATATAGTAGGCCTAATATAAAAATAAATATAAATACGTTACGTAGGCTTACTTAATAATAATAATAATAATAATTAACTGACTTAATTAATAATAATAAATCTTAATCCGGTACTAACAGGACGACGGTTGAATAGCGAATAACCATTCATGGCTTCATACTAGATTGCATCCCACCAACTCATACCATGCAGTATGACGTAGTAATGGCAGACCACAAGGGGACTGGAGTTAATAGTGGTAGGCATATAACAGAGAAGATCCTAATATATTTTAACTAACACAACGTAAATATTTTAACTTTATATGAAATTAATTCAATAAATGAGCATAAAGAGACAGTTAAACTGTCGCAAAGAGACAAAAAAGAACTAATAAAACAGTTATTTTAAGACCTGGAAAAGTTTCTCAAGTTCTTGCTCACAGATCGATATTATATGATATTTTAGTTTATGTTTTAATAGATGTGGTGACATAATACTGTGTACATGGGGTGGAAGTACGTTAACGAATCGCCTCTCAAGATAGAGAAATGACTTCTGAAAAAATGTACTATTTGGTTTTCTAGTCTTAATTTTCCAGCGTTCCTAGTACCATAATTGGTTTTATTGGGATCAATTACTTTACGGTTCCAACAAGCCCAAAAAAATTGTATCAAAACCTTGAAAACAAATAAATGACTTAAAGGAAGGACTCCAAATTCCTGGAACAGGCCCATACGATCGCACTTTTTGTAACCATTAATAGTGTATAGAAAATTTTTTTGTAGATTAATCACAGATTTAATGTGAGTAATGTACGTACTACCCCAACATGCAATTCCATACGACAACCGTGAGTGTACAAGAGCAAAATAAATTTGCTTCAATAAAGATCTAAAGATATTAAGTTATTTATTGTTTATTATTTATTTTAAGTAAATTATTAAGTTAGTTATTGTATTACTTCCTTATAATTAGTTTGTTGTTTATTTTGTAATCTTTTAGTGTAATAAATATTTGTAATTGTAAACTTTAGTGTATTAATTATTTAATTACCTAGATCCCGAACGAACCTTAGCAATAAGTGTCAAAATATTATAGGTATAATTGGAGAAAGTATAATAATGTAAAAAAGATGGAGGAATTTAAAGGGATTCCTAAAGAGCTATCGTTCTATCTTTATCTGAAAACAAAAAAAAATATTCTAGAAAAGAAAGGTATTTTCTATATTTCTATATGATAATATAAAGGAAAGAAGATAAGGGCAAAAAATAATGATGTAACTCCGTCTTTTTTCAAGGTCTTGTTCTTATTGAGGAAAAATGTATAGATACAGAGTGTTCGAAAATAACGTATTTATTTAAAGCAGTGGTTCCCAACCCGCAGTGGTCTGAGGACCACTCAGCCTGAAAGTGAACTACCACAGACCACCCATTACATTATTGCATTTATCTTATCAGTTGTAACCGAATTAAAAGGTGATTAAATAAAACAAATTTTCACAAACAAACTATTATTATTAATTAAGAAACTATTTTAACAAACAAATCATTGTTATTTTCAGAAAGTATGGTACATTGTACATCACAAAAAGTAAAAATATTTTAATTGTAAATTGTCTTTTAATAAAATAAGGAATACAGAATTTACTTAGTCAAAAATAACAATGAAAATTAAAAATCTGGTGTGAAACACTCACACAACTTTCTCTTGCCAATGCAAATAATTAACAATAAACCTAACATTAGTATTAAAACATTAGAAATGAACAAAAACTAACCTCAAAAACATAACCTTATTTTAATCATGAGTGAATGACGCAAAATGACAATCGAACTCAGTTTGGCTTAAAAATACGGAAAATCACACTTTCACGCTAAACTAGGCTCTGTAGAGAAAAATGCTCTAAACAAAAGTTGTAGATCTTTTAATTTTCTATAAATTTAATTATATACTTTTTTGTCGTAAAATGCATACTAAGACCGAAATGTTAAAAAAATCGATTTTTCTCACGTTTTCGTGAGAAAAAAAACAGAAAATCGCAAATTACCGCTAAACTAAGCGTTATACAAAAAAATGTTTAAAATAAAAGTTGTAGGTTTTAAAATTCTCTACAACTTTTATTATATAAGTTTTTGCGCTAAAATTTATATTAAAGCCGTAATCTTAAAAAAACAACGTTTTTACGTGAAAACAGCCTCACCGAGAATTTCAGCAAACATGGCGCCTACCCTATCTTGTAGAGAATAAAAAATTGAGTAAAATAGGCGATTTTAAAAAAAATCGTAGGACCAGTTTTTGAGAAAATCGCAAAAAACTGAAAAATTATACGAATAAACTACTACTTCCGGTTGACCGATTTTGATGAAAATGTTCGTGTCGGGTCCGGTAGTGATATGTAACTTAAGTTTCAAGTTTCAAGTTCGTACGATGTTCCGTTCTTGAGATATTCTGTTCACACACAGACACACAGACACACACACACACACACACAGACATACACACAGACCAATCGCTAAAAACATGTTTTTTGGGTTCAGGGGGTCTGAAAACGTATAGATCCGGTGAAAACTCGATTTCGAAAAATCGACATGAAAACAATACTTTCCTTCCTATATATTCATATAGGCAAGAGAAAGTAAAAATGAAATGAAAATTTCAATGCGATTTTTGTGCACGAATCCTTCTGACTAGCTGAGGAATTAGGAACTAGGTTTTAGCTCTTGCTAAGAGCTACTCTTAAATCACTGCTTACATTTAGAAGATTTCGTTGTTTGTTTTTAATTAACAATAAATTAGAGAACCCCTGCTCACACATACATGTGGTAGAAAAAAAATCATAAGATACCGCAAAGCTACTTGCCGAATCTTGGGGAAGCCCAGGGCTTTCTTACACCACAATTCTTCTACTTTTACTTAATCTGAATCTTGAATGTATTTACTTAATCTTGTTCAATGAAAATCGTAACTTTGATTTAATCACGGGAAAATATTACTATTTTATAAGTAGTCACCGGACTCTCACGGACCACCTTTGGTCCGCGGACCACCAGTTGGGAAACACTGATTTAAAGGGACCCGGTCCCCGTAACTTTCGCCACACTAACATAAGGAACATTTTCTCAGTCTGTGGTGAAGATAATTGGATGAATTTATTATTTCCACACATTTATTGAACCTTCATTCTCATTTTAACATATAATAAGGGTTTCTCAAATTACCGTTTAGTTCATCAGATTTTTTTTTCTTTATTAATCTCAATCGTTTCCAAAAATTAACAAATTGTTGTCACTATAAAACCTGTTTGAGCTATTTTTTTTGTTAGATTGCAATGTAAAAATGTGTATTCTTATGCAATAAATGTACCCTGAAAATCTCAAGTCATTGTTCCTAACTGTTTTTGAGAAAATGTTCCTTATGAATAAACTGAATTTTCTAAAAAACGAAGATATGAAGGATTTTTTTGTTTTTTGTTTAACGACCGACTGTTCTGCAATTACTGCAAATACAGAAATGAAGGAAACGAACAAACAATAACCTCACTCTTAAGAAAAAATCAGCTGTAAAATAAATAAGAAGCAAGACAAAAAATATGTGTATGAAAAGTCACCTTTCCTTTTTTTTAATTCCTAATATGTGTACGTTGCAATCTGTTCAATTCAGAACAATAAGCAACCCTGCGACCTAATGAGATGAGGATGATGTGTATGACGTGTAAATGAGTGTAGTCTTGTACAGACCCAGGTCGACCACTCCTGAGAGAGTATGGTTAATTGAACCCCAACCATCAAAGTACACCGGCAAACACTGTCTAGTATTCAAATCCGTGTAAAAACCCTTTCTTTTTAAAAAAATAAAACAAATTTCTAAACAGAGAGGATCAAACGTTATCCAACTAAAAGTTTGAATAGGTCCCTGAAAAACAGTATAAAAATTCGTAATGGTGTTAATTTAAAATATCAATAAAAATATAAAATCTTATCAAAAGTTCGCTTATTGTGTATCAACTTACTCAGAAAATCCAGTAAAATTAAATAAAAACTGAAACAAAAAATCGTGAAATATTGTTTTTTTAGGACCAAGTTCCCTTAAATCTAAATACACATGAACCTCACTAATCCGAACTAATCGTGAGTTTAACCTGTTCGGGTTATCAGAAAAAATGTGCATAGTAACAAAAAAAAAACTGTCCATGAGAAAAACATTCTCAGCGCAAATCTAACCCGATGAATTCAAATGTTTGCCCTTGAAATTTAATATTTGTTATAGCGAAGGATAGCTTTAATAGGAAACTGAACTCTTTTAAATATGTGCACATTGTTTCATACACTTTACTGACATTTAAGTGAAATAAAATCACTTTTAGACCTTCAGCCTTTTTTGATGGCGTGACAAAAAGGTGTGACACATAATATGTCACATTGGGCTTGATGGTATCAAAGTTCCCAACAATATGAATAAGTAAAATTCATGTGCAGGCTTCCTAAACAAAATTCTCTTGCTTAGATTTGTAGCAAAGCATTATTTAAGACTTAAAAATCTGGTGTGAAACACTCACACAACTTTCTCTTGCCAATGCAAATAATTAACAATAAACCTAACATTAGTATTAAAACATTAGAAATGAACAAAAACTAACCTCAAAAACATAACCTTATTTTAATCATGAGTGAATGACGCAAAATGACAATCGAACTCAGTTTGGCTTAAAAATACGGAAAATCACGCTTTCACGCTAAACTAGGCTCTAGAGAAAAATGCTCTAAACAAAAGTTGTAGATCTTTTAATTTTCTATAAATTTAATTATATACACTTTTGTCGTAAAATGCATACTAAGACCGAATTGTTAAAAAAATCGATTTTTCTCACGTTTTCGTGAGAAAAAAAACAGAAAATCGCAAATTACCGCTAAACTAAGCGTTATACAAAAAAATGTTTGAAATAAAAGTTGTAGGTTTTAAAATTCTCTACAACTTTTATTATATAAGTTTTTGCGCTAAAATTTATATTAAAGCCGTAATCTTAAAAAAACAACGTTTTTACGTGAAAACAGCCTCACCGAGAATTTCAGCAAACATGGCGCCTACCCTATCTTGTAGAGAATAAAAAATTGAGTAAAATATGCGATTTTAAAAAAAATCGTAGGACCAATTTTTGAGAAAATCGCAAAAAACTGAAAAATTATACGAATAAACTACTACTTCCGGTTGACCGATTTTGACGAAAATGTTCGTGTCGCGTCCGGTAGTGGTATGTAACTTAAGTTTCAAGTTTCAAGTTCGTACGATGTTCCGTTCTTGAGATATTCTGTTCACACACAGACACACACACACACACAGACACACACACACAGACCAATCGCTAAAAACATGTTTTTTGGGTTCAGGGGGTCTGAAAACGTATAGATCCGGTGAAAACTCGATTTCGAAAAATCGACATGAAAACAATACTTTCCTTCCTATATATTCATATAGGCAAGAGAAAGTAAAAAAGGTTACAATTCAAAAATATTGGTAAAATGGACAAAATCTGTATTTACAGCCTAAAAAATATACTTGTATGTACATTCAACATACTCGAAGAAATGCTACTTTATTTTAGTAAATGAACACGAATATTTAAAACTAAAAATAACTTAAAAAAGAAACTAATGGTCGCGTCCGTGGCGTAGTGGTCAGCATCTTACACTGCAAAGCGGAGGTCTCGGGTTCGATTCCTGGCTAGGGTACAGAAAATTATTACACTTCACATCCAGCGCTCTTTAATCAAAAGTAGTAGCTAACAATTAAAGTTTTTATGTCTGTTATTTCACTCCAATGTGACTTTTATGCCTCACTGGGTAATTTTTTTTTTTTTTTTTTTTGGTTTAACGTCCGACTGTTTTGCAAATTGCTGCTAATGCAGACGGTGAAGGATGAAATGAATTTTTTGTAACGTATGAAAAAATGCCATGCCCGAGTGGGATTCGAACCCAAGACCGCGTGATGAGAGGCGAGCACGTTACCAACATCGCCAACGCGGCCGGCAACTCACTGGGTAAGAAAGGGTTAAGGGGAGACTGTACTTTGTATCCCGCCAATGTTAAATTTGATATTTTTAGGTACATTTTTCATAGGATTGGTAAAAGATAAGCAAATAAAACTTTACACACTTATATGTGTCGGGTTTCACTAGCTACTCACATTTTATAAATTTTAATCTGTTGGACCATAAAATTTAAAAAAAAAATCTGGTGTGAAACACTCACATAACTTTCTCTTGCCAATGCAAATAATTAACAATATTCCTAACATTAGTAATAAAAAATTACAAATAAAAAAAACAACTAACCTCAATAAACATAACCTAATTTTAATCATGAGTGAAAAACGCAAAATGAAAATCGACCTCAGTTTGGCTTAAAAATTCGGAAAATCACTCTTTCACGTTAAACTAGGTACTGTACAAAAAATGCTCTAAATATAAGTTGTAGATCTTTTAATTTCCTATAAATTTTATTATAATACACTTTTGTCGTAAAATGCATACTAAGGCCGAAATTATAAAAAAATCGATTTTTCACACGTTTTCGTGAGAAAAACAGAAAATCGCAAATTACCGCTAAACTAAGTGTTGTACAAAAAAATGTTGGAAATAAAATGTTGTAGTATTTTAAATTTTCTACAACTTTAATTATACATTTTTGCGGTAAAATGCATAATAAAGCCGCAATCTTAAAAAAATTTTTTTTACGTGAAAACAGCCTCACCAAGAATTCCAACAAACATGGCGCCTACCCTATCTTGTAGAGCATAAAAAATTTAGTAAATGAGGCGATTTTTAAAAAAATTCGTAGGACAAGTTTTTGCGAAAATCGCAAAAAAGAAAAAAATGACACGAATAAACTACTACTTCCTGTTGACCGATTTTGATGAAAATGTTCGTGTCGGATCCGGTAGTGATATGTAACTTAAGTTTTAAGTTTCAAGTTCGTACAATATTCCGTTCTCGAAAAAACTGTTCCGTTCTCGAAAAAACTGAGTGAAAACTCGATTTCTTAAAATCGACATGAAAACAATACTTTCCTTCCTATATATTCATATAGGCAAAAGAAAGTAAAAAGGCTTATAACTAATTTCATGGTAATTTGCGGGGGAAAATAATTTCATATTCGGATTCAGCGCCCAAAAAAGTATCGATTTCAAAAAAAATCGATACAATGGGTGACGCGCCCTGATTCTATATAATTACCGAAATTATTATGCAAACTGAACTATAGTTTATCCCACAGAACCGTCCAGCAGGTATGAACAGACTACGAGTTGAAAGTCAGTAAAAAGGATGCATTATCATGTTTCACTCTAGCAACGCCTTTAGTCAAAGCAACCGACGACAGACCGGATGTTTTATAATAGGCTTATTGGATGGATTTGTTCTACAGGTACCGTCATATTTTGTATTTAGTATATGTTTCAATTAATGTATAGCAATTTTCATTTGATAAGCAAAGAATAATTTTTGTAACTTGAATGGTTCGCGCTTAGTTCAATAACAATTTTAATACATTTATGTTTTAACCCACCGGGTTGGTCTAGAGGTAAAGTCGTCGCCAAAATCAGCTGTTTAACAGCTGATTTTCGGAGACAAAGGTTCCTGGTTCAAATCCTAGTAAAGGTAGTTACTTTTATACGGATTTTAATACTAGACAGTGGTTACCGGTGTACTTTGATTGTTTGGGTTTAATTAACCATACTCTCTCAGGAATGGTTGACCTGAGTCTGTAAAAGACTACACCACATTTACACGTCATACACATCATCTCATTGGGTCATGGGGTTGCTTATTGTTCTAAATTGAACAGATTGCAACGTACACAAATTAGGAATAAAAAAATAAATTGCTATTTTAGGTACTTTTTCATAGGATTGGTAAAAGATAAGGAAATGAAACTTTACACACAGTAAGTGTCGGGTTTCTTCTCGAGCTACTGACATTTTTTCAATTTAATCTTTGGACAATACCATTTTTTTTTCAAATATTACGAATAACATAAAATTTTTACTAATTGTTTTCCACGTTTTTTGCGTATTACTCATTTTTGGAGAACCTGATGAAGTCATAAAAATGCCGGTATATGTGGATATACAAGATAATTTACTGGTAAAAATTTCAGTCTGTAGGTTTATTGATTTCTGAGTAAAATGTACGTTAGTGTTAAAAATCTAAATTTACGGGAAAAGGTAAGAAACAAGAAGGCACAAATCAAAAACAAAATGTATGAAAACAAGTAGATTTCCCATCAACAGTTGTTTAGAAAGCTGAACCAACAGCTGAGAATACAAAATACAGTGATGCAGATATTTTAAAAAACTAAAATTCTCTTTGCACTAAAACGAGCAGTATAAAATTATGAAAAATATTCGTTCTTGGTAGCATGATACTTTTTCTGTGTAAACTTGATAAAAACATAAAAACTTAATTTTTTTTAATAATAAAAATTATTTTTTTGACGTAATTTAATGTTTTTTCTGGTAGATCTAGGCCTAAACTATTGAAAAAACATAAAAAACCAAAAATCGAAATTTTGCGTTAAAACCATCGTGCCATCTTCCCTTAATTTTATCGGTGACTATAAGTTCACTAAAAATATTTTTAATTCTTCGGCATAATGACAAGAATTCCAAGATTTTTATAAAGAATATAAAACTAAAATTAAAGATTAAAAATCATGAAGATGACTTACTCGTGAAAAGATATTCCAGAATCCTTCTAAAGGCGATTAGAACATTTTTGTATGCACCGTTTGAAATCATCATTTCACGTTTACTAGGTTATTTTTTCTATTATGGGTAACAAACTTAAACCACTACATTGTTATTAATATATATATAATACGACGATGCACTAAAGTATTATCTTATTACATCGTAAAACATAACTTCACGCGTAAAAAAGCACTAATAATTATCTTAATTAATTAATATATTATCATAATTTCATGCTAACCTAACTAATCATGCAGTACTGTACAACATTTTTATCAAGTTGCCCTAAACATGGCCGATGCGCGCGGATTGTTCAATTTTTAATACCGCAACAGCGCTCCTTGTGAGTCCAAGTAAAACTATTAAAACATCTTTGGTTGAAGCAGCGTGAAGATAATTTTTTATACTTGTATTCTTTATTTAGAAAGTATACAATACTGTACATCCAAAAACTTAACTAAATTTTGAATAAACAAATGACGTGAAAAATAAACAGAATTTTTTTTTAAAGAATACATCCCAGTGGGTAGTTCAAAAGTTGAACAGTAAAAAAAAATATTAATAAAAATAGAGAACAAACGAAGGAACATCATATAATATCCTTACTTAATACATAACAAGAACATAGACTACTTAGAATAAAAAGTAGCGTAGAAAGTAAAAAATAAACAAAAAAAACTGTATGATAAACAAAATGAAATAAAGAAAGAAAAATATTTACATTAGTAATAAAATCTGAACAACGCATAACAAAATACGTATAAAATTATGGCCACCTCCTTAGCGTAGCGGTGGCGCGCTAACCTACAACGCGGAGGTCCCGGGTTTGATTCCCGGCTAGGGTTTGGAAATTATTACAAATAAAAATTCACCGTTTCCGTTATATAACCTACCGTAGTCGCTAATAACCAAACTGTTGATGCGACTTTAAATAAACAAAAAAAAGTACAAGTACAAAAGTGAAAAGTTAAAGTATTATGAAACCTATAAAATAATTTATAAGGATATTTTTATAGCATTAAACAGTCAACAGCTGGATCGACAATAAGGGAATAGTATGAATGCACAGGAGTAGGAGAGGTGAAACAGTACAAGCAGAGGAATTCTTTTTAAAATATAAAATAATAATATCAGAGTCTGAACATGGTTACAGAAAGGAGTTTATAATATGAATTAAATATTTCAAGAGTATAACTTTGAGATCTCCGATGTAAAGATAAAATTCATTGCTTTATGGGGGGAAAATTCCGTACGAACAAAAATAGTTATCAGTCTGGTTAGAGCAGCAGGTAAATCATTTTTACTTTCTCTTGCCTATATGAATATATAGGAAGGAAAGTATTGTTTTCATGTCGATTTTTCGAAATCGAGTTTTCACCGGATCTATACGTTTTCACACCCCCTGAACCCAAAAAACATGTTTTTAGCGATTGGTCTGTGTGTGTGTGTCTGTGTGTGTGTGTGTGTGTGTGTGTCTGTGTGTGAACAGAATATCTCAAGAACGGAACATCGTACGAACTTGAAACTTAAGTTACATACCACTACCGGACGCGACACGAACATTTTCATCAAAATCGGTCAACCGGAAGTAGTAGTTTATTCGTATAATT